>OX493267.1:33544574-33796331 GCA_950370525.1 Bellardia bayeri
ATAATTGAGATGGTATTTTGAATTAAAGTAACGAATCAAGGCTTAAACGCATGGTATTTTTTTTTGTAATGAAGATAAAAGGTCGTGCTCAGGAACAAGATCCCCGCCCTCCACTACCGAACTGGCTAGTAATCTAGGTACGGCTTCCTAGTGTGATCGAATAAAGTTTTTTTTTTATTTACCACCTTAAAGAAACATATCCAATAAATTTTAAAACATTACAGAAAATGGCCCCCAACGTGGGGGCCCGAAACAGTAGAATACATATAAAATATAGATAAATAACTGCAGTAACATATAGCAGAAATCTGTTTTAGGTGTCTTTATTTAATAACATCGTAGTTTGGAGGAAAAATATATACCTTTATGAATCCACTTAATCTATTAATTGGCATTGTGTTTGCCTGTTTATTAGGTTAAATACCAAGAATGTAATGTATATATTTGTCATTTTAGGAAATATTGTATTTGGATGTTATACACATCATTACAATTCATTATGATTTAAATATTTATTTATTCCTTTATGTTAGGCCAATTATTTGGAAAAAGTATATTCTAGGCATGATATAATTTGATAAGAAAATTAAATTAGTGGTTTGATATAAAAGCTTTGGAAATACAATTGTTTAGCAAACGTTCTTAAATGGCATCAGTTGCCCACTTTTGTGTTCTAAATTTTCTATACAATTTTCTTATTTAATTTATCATAAGCGAAAACTCAATTTAATTATTGGACCTATAAACATATATAATCAAAAACAACACACGACTTTTATCAAAGACCTAATTAAAAGTTTTACAAAATTTATATTGATAACATTTTAAAGTTATTAAAAAGATAATAAAATGTCTCTTGTTCATAGTAACAGAAATCTGGCATCTCTAGTTGAACACATTAATAAACGTAAATGCACTATATGTGATAAAGATTACGAAATAGATGGCATTGCTGTTTCCGCCCCATGTGACCATATTTTTCACAAGAATTGCATAGCAAAAGTTCTTAATGAAACCCAAGCTTGTCCTGTTTGTAGCAAACCGTGCAGACAAACCAAATTAAAGTCTTATAATATTTTGAAAGAAGTCAAAACCCAAGCCACTTCTAACCCATCTTCTTTTAATGCAAATGTTAATAATAAAGGTGCAATACCTAAGACAAATAGAAAGAATACCAGACGCAATGTACTAGAATCCGAAACGACTCGAATGTCTACATTCAATCTTAATAATTATGAAGAAATTAGCGATAATTTACTTAATATTTCACCAACAAATTCTCTGAATGCACTTAAAAATTTTGATCCCCATAATATGAGTGATAATACACTCCAAAATTTAATAAATGAAGCGGTAAGAAATCAGTTAGAATCTTTAAATATAAATTCAAATCAGGTAATAGACCAAATACTGGAAATTGTAATACCAATAATAGAAATCAAAGTTTTATGGCCAACAGGAATAATTTCGGTAGAGCGACGCAGCATAGAAACTCCAGAGAGAGTCTAGGAAATACAAATTTTAACAACAATAACTCTCTAAGAAGGTTAAGCGGTAGACAAAGTTTTGGAAACATAAATATGAATCAAAGTTACGATCTCACTACTCAGAAAGTCTCTTCAATTATTTCTGGCTGGCACTTGAAATTTAGTGGACAGTAGTGCTGGCAAATTCAACTACTTTCCATTACTCAATAATATTCAATACTTTTCATTTGGGTACTCAATACTACTCGATACTTTTAACGGATTTTTTGAAATTGTACCGCATAGTTTTTATCTGCAAATTGAAGTAATTTCTTCAAAAAATAAAAATAGATCTTCAATATTGGTTTTGTATGTCTTTTATTATTAAATCAAAAATAAATGTAAAGCTAACTTTTAATTTAACGTTATCAACAACTTAAGAAATAATTAAAATAAATTCTTTGGAAAATTAATGTTTTGTTTTAATTAAAGAATTGAAAAATTTGCTTAAAAATACAACTCAGAAAGTATCGAGTAACTACTTTTGAGTATTGAGTATCCAGAAAGAAGGGCAAATACTCGGTACCCATTACTCAATACTTTGCCAGCACTAGTGGACAGGAAGAGGATGGTTTGTCCGTCGATAATTTTATTTATAGAGTTCAAGCTCTCACTAATCAAGGATTACGTGGAGATTTTGATCTGTTATGTAGGCATATTCACTTGTTATATTGCGGAAATGCTATCGACTGGTTCTGGCGATTTCACCGAAATACCACAAGATTAGATTGGTCTAGTTTATGTAGTGAACTTAGGAATCATTTTCGTGATAGAAGAACAGATTCTGACCTGAAAGAACAAATTAGGAATAGAAAACAACGAAATGGCGAGAAATTTGATATCTTTTATGATGCGGTTTTACAAATATCCGATCGTTTACAACTCCCATTTAAGGCCAGATGTTCGTAAAGAACTTCTTCATTTTGAAATAGATTCTATCTCGCAACTAAGAGAATATGTTAGGAAACATGAGATTTTGGAGGATGAACTGAATAAATACAAAACCAATAGAATTTTTGCTCCTCGAAAAGTTGTGTCCGAATTGGAGACAGAATTTCTAGATGATAATGTTAATGTAGGTGTAGAAATTGAGGAAAAAGGATTTGTCTTGCTGGAACTCTTCCCATAAGGGTCACCGTTTCGAAGATTGTTTTGCTGAACGTAAAGTATTTTGTTACGGTTGCGGAACACCCAATGTGTTCAAACCATTTTGTTTTAAATGCAACAAGTTTCCAAAAAACTACCAACACAAGGTATGTCTAAACCTTTAAACTTTTTGATTATACCCAACCCAACCCAAAACTTGTATCTAGGTGCTGATTTTGTCCGAGCTTTTGGTTTAGCTAAAGATTTATTTTCCGAAAATATATCTCATAATATAGATGTTAATTTGAACGTAATAGAAGCCGATGAAAATGTTCACATTTTAGATAGTGACCAAGGAGAAAAATTAGATGTAGCCATAAATTCATTTCCGTCTTTTTCCAAAGAAGGACTGGGAAGAACTACGCTTGTATCTCATACAATTGACACAGCCGAGAATAAACCTATTAAACAGCGATATTTTGCAGTTTCTCCTGCAATTGAACAACTTTTATTTGCCGAAATAGATCGTATGCTTCAGCTAGGGGTAATAGAAGAGTCGCAAAGTCCTTGGTCGTCACCAGTGGTATTAGTACGCAAACCGGGCAAGGTGAGATTGTGCCTTGATGCCCGAAAAGTTAATAGTGTCACGGTGAAAGATGCTTATCCGTTACCTTTGATCGATGGAATCCTCAGTAGTAAGGCCAGATTCATTACGAGTCTGGACCTTAAGGACGCCTTCTGGCAAATTCCATTAGAAGAGACCAGGGCGTCTCTTATATCAGTTTGTTACTATGCCATTTGGTTTATGTAATGCCCCTCAAACGATGTCTAGGCTTATGGACAGAGTTGTACCGGCGCAATTAAGGACCAAAGTTTTTATATACCTGGACGATCTGCTTCTTATTACAGGAACATTTGAAGAACATATATTGTTGCTTCATGAGGTTGCTCTCTGTATGAGAAAGGCTAATCTAACTATAAACATACAGAAAAGTAGGTTTGTTCTCAAGCATGTCAAGTATTTAGGGCACATTATGGGATATGGTACAATTAAAACAGACCCGGAACAAGTACAGGCTATTCAAGATTTCCCATTACCAACGTCCGTCCGACAATTAAGAAGATTTTTAGATATGTGTGGGTGGTATCGACGGTTGTCCGAAACTTTGCAACGGTAACAGCGCCTTTGATCAATATGTTACACAAAAATAAAAAATTCTCCTGGTCCGAAGAAGCAAAAACTTCTTTTGAAAACTTAAAGGACTCCCTTTGTTCCGCACCTGTTCTACATAATCCCGATTTTTCCCGTCCGTTTTCAATACAATGTGATGCAAACAAGTATGGGATTGGGGCAGTTATCGCTCAGAAAAATGACGACAATGACGAACTACCAATAGCATTCATGAGCCATAAACTTACATCAGCACAGAAGAATTATTCCGTTTCAGAACAAGAGTGCCTTGCAGCTGTTATGGCTGTCAAGAAGTTTAGAGCCTATGTAGAGGGCCATGAGTTTAAAATAATAACGGATCATGCTTCTTGTACAAAATCCCATGATTTTATATTAAAAACAAAAATTTATATATGTATTAAGAAACTTTATTATTATTATCTTTATTAAACCTAAAACAAATACTTCCCTTAAATAAATAATTAAATTAAATTTATATCTACATATATTGCATTTATTTATAACCACAATACACCCACACACACACACACACACAAGGTGAGCTCACATAAGCAAAAACCCTTACACCCTTTACATCCCTATAAACAATACACCACTAACTACTTTCTATTGTATTATACTTCTCTATCATTGCAACTATCCTCTAATAATTTCTCACATTCATGAGAAATTATATACATATGAGAAACATTGGCGGATTAATATTTATCTCTAAAATCTAGTCCACTTGTCTCAATCCCCAAAATTCCCCCAAGTTTCTTCACTTCTCTTAAATGGCTCATGAATCAGACGGACTTGCATGGACGACTCGCCAGATGGGCTTTGAAAATGCAAGGTTTTAATTTTACCATACGTCACCGGAAAGGAAGCCAGAATATCGTACCATACACTCTGTCCAGAATGTATTCGGAAAACAACGAAGAAATCAAATATAAGGAATTAGATGAAATTTATGTGTATGAAATTGGGAGCTCTGTAGAAATAGATCTAGAATCTAAAGAATTTTTGTCGCCTGAATATATATATATATCTTTGTACGAAAAGCTTAAAAGTAAAGAAAAATATCTTCCAGATATCAAACTAGTTGGTAATCTGATATATAAACGCCATGAACACGCCTCAGGAGACGATTTACAAGAGGAAATGTCTTGAAAATTATGGGTACCTCAAGCTTTGACCCAAGACCTAATCAAAAGAGCACATGACCATCCTTTATGCGCTCATGGGGTATAGGCAAAACTCTCAGAAGATTAAAAACGTTCTTCTTTTGGCCTAAAATGTCAAAGCAGGATGCAGAATATGTTTCTTTATGTGAAATTTGTATAAAGACAAAAGCCAATAATAAACCACCTATGGGTCAACAAGCCAGTTCGGTAAGAGTTTTTCAAAAATTATACTTGGATTTATTGGGCCCTTACCCTCGATCATCATCAGGTAACACCGGTATAATAATAGTTCTGGACCACCTATCAAAATTCCATTTTCTTGAACCGATTCGTAAATTTACTTCAAATGTTATAGTAGAGTTTCTTGAGAAACGTATTTTCCATATTTTCGGTGTACCCGAAACCATAACAACTGACAACGGTGTACAGTTTAAGGCCCCGATTCCCGTTTACAACACTAAAATGTTGTGTTGTTTTAACTATAACACAACACCTAATTTGTTTTCGATTATGGTTTACAACATCTAGGTGTTGTGAATGTCACAGGGTTGCATTTTATATTATTGCACATTATCCGTAAAATTACATCCCTGTGTGTGAAAACAGTCAAGTTGGAAAAAAAGTTTAACGTATATTCTAATATGCGCAATATTGTTTAAATTAAAAGTAAAATAATGGATATAAACACCGAATTATCTGCTTGATTTTGAAAAAAATAATAGAATTCTTTGAAAGAAAAATATGCAAAAAATGGATAAATGCCCGGATGACTGAAGAAAGAAATAAAAACAAAATGGTAGGAAATTTTCTTTTCATATTTCTTTCTTTTTAAATTCACAAATTTTTAGGTGATGCTGGGTATCCGTTGGAACCATTTTTAATAACTCCATTTCGAAGTGCTGCTGAAGGAACACAAGAAAGCCGTTTTAATACTGTCCATGCAAAAGCAAGAAACGTAATTGAAAGAACAATTGGAGTTCTTAAAAGCAGATTTCGTTGCTTACTCAAATTACAAATGTTTGTTGCGCATTGCACAATTTAAGCAAACTCTTTAAAACAGAATTAAATGATGAATTGCCTTTTCCATTAGACACAGAAGTAGAAGTCGGTGAACCTACAGAAACATACATTGAAGAGTCTGCACAACGAATTAGAAATAATTTAATGCTTACAATTTTAAATGAATAAACAATTTTTTATAACATATTTATTGCTTTAATTCACTTGACTATAAGAAAAACTTAAAAACTAATTCTTATGTAAAAAAAATATCACCAAAAAATTCACAGATCCTTAAAACTAAAGTTATTTAATATACATACATATGTAAGTATATATGTATATGGTTATCACAACACCTGAATTATTTTATTTGTTAATTGAAGTTTGGCTGCTATCAATTTCATTTGCAGTTCTGCCTTCTTTTTTTTAATTCATAAATGTTTTTATTTATTTGGCAATTTTTGTATGAATTACTTTCCAACCTTTTCAACGTCTCTAATATCTTCTCCTGATTTTTGGCTTGCGTTTTTAATATTTCTCAACGTTCGTCCTCCAACTTGATCCTTCTGCGATTGTTTGGTAATAGTGGTTCAGTGGATGCAACAGTCTGTGAAGGCTCCTCAGGTATAAATGTTAATTCCGCTCCAACTGAATCTTCTTGATTTGCCAAACCCCTTGCAAAACCATTTGGATTAACTTGGGTTTGCAGTAAGAAAAGTAAAAGAAGCACTAGAAGACTTAGAAATTTTTTGGAAGAATGTTGTTAAAAACCGGAAATATTTTTGTTCTGCTGTTGTTTCTGGTAATAATGAAAATGATATAAGACCATTTACATCTGTGAAAATTTTCAATGAGACTGTAGTAGACATGATTGATACTGGTGGTACCGTGTCGTGTTTTTTGTCAGAGTATGCCAACCAATTTTTGGAGGAAAACAAACATCCTTATAGAAAGTTTCAGATCAATTTAAAAACAGCTGATGAAACAAATCACCCTACAGTAGGCAGTATTAAAACAACAGTAATTTTTAGAGGTATGTCTACACCTTTAAACTTTTTGATTAAACCCAACCTAACCCAAAACTTGTATCTAGGTGCTGATTTTGTCCGAGCTTTTGGTTTAGCTAAGGATTTATTTTCCGAAAATATATCTCATAATATAGATGTTAATTTGAACGTAATAGAAGCCGATGAAAATGTTCACATTTTAGATAGTGACCAAGGAGAAAAATTAGATGTAGCGATAAATTCATTTCCGTCTTTTTCCAAAGAAGGACTGGGAAGAACTACGCTTGTATCTCATACAATTGACACAGCCGAGAATAAACCTATTAAACAGCGATATTTTGCAGTTTCTCCTGCAATTGAACAACTTTTATTTGCCGAAATAGATCGTATGCTTCAGCTAGGGGTAATAGAAGAGTCGCAAAGTCCTTGGTCGTCACCAGTGGCATTAGTACGCAAACCGGGCAAGGTCAGATTGTGCCTTGATGCCCGAAAAGTTAATAGTGTCATGGTGAAAGATGCTTATCCGTTACCTTTGATCGATGGAATCCTCAGTAGGCTCCCTAAGGCCAGATTCATTACGAGTCTGGACCTTAAGAACGCCTTCTGGCAAATTCCATTAGATGAAAGCTCAAAGGAAAATACAGCTTTCACCGTACCAGGGCGTCTCTTATACCAGTTTGTTACTATGCCATTTGGTTTATGTAATGCCCCTCAAACGATGTCTAGGCTTATGGACAGAGTTGTACCGGCGCAATTAAGGACCAAAGTTTTTATATACCTGGACGATCTGCTTCTTATTACAGGAACATTTTTTTTTTTTTTTTTTTTATAATACATTATATTTATTTATTGAATCTTCAGATATTGAAATGACAATAAGTTTTCGAATCTTAATACTAAAAGAAAATAATAAGTCCAGCCAGTGCTAGACAAAATATTATGATACTACAAAAAAATTTACATCCACTGATCCAGTCATCTGTTTTGCGTTTGAGTTAAAGCAAGGGTATCCCTCCTTCTCAACCGAACATGGCCACTAAAGTTAAGGATGTCTCGTGCAAGTGGGTTTGGATGGTGTTCAAGTTTGCTGACATATTTTGAGGCGTATTTTGTAAATTCGTCTTTCACCAAAGGAATGCCTAGATCTTTGTGAATTCGAGAATTTTTAACGTATCATGGAGCTGCAGTAATTATACGTAGAATTTTATTTTGACCTCTTTGAATTTTTTCAATGTTGGATGCTGAGGCAGTACCCCATAATTGAATTCCATAACACCATATTGGCTTTAGAATTGCATTGTACAACAAAAGTTTACAATCCAACTTTAATGTAGAATTTCTGCCGATTAGCCAATTAAGTTGCACTGCTTTTAATCTCATCTGTGTAAGTTTTGCGTCAATATGAGACTTCCAGGTTAAACGACGATCAAGGTGGATTCCGAGGTATTTGACTTCATTGTGTTGCGGAATAATTTGGTTATTTATTCTGATGGACGAGCAGGTATCTTTTCGCAATGTGAAAGTTATATGAATACATTTCTGTTCATTAACCCTGATTTTCCAAAGCTCAAGCCAATTCTCTAGTTTATAAATATAATTCTGCAAATTCTGTGATGCTATTTGATGGTCCTTATGAACGCTAATAAAGGCTGTATCGTCAGCAAAAGTTGAAGTATGTATATTGGGGTCTGACGGCATATCGGATGCATAAATCAAATATAAAGTAGGACCCAGTATGCTACCCTGGGGTACTCCTCCTTCAATTGGCTGAGCGGGGCTTAAAAAATCGCCTTCTTTGATTGTAAATTTGCGACCATATAAATAACTTTTCATAAGTTTGTGGGTGTTAGCAGGCAGAGCTAATTTTATTTTGTGCATTAAACCTTAGCCATTAACAATTTTTCAAACAGTTTTGAAATTGTCGGCAGTAGGCTAATTGGCCTATAGGACTCTACTTTGGTGAGGTCCTTCCCTGGCTTAGGAATCATGGTAATCATAGATACCTTCCAATCTGCAGGATAGTATTCTAGGCGTAAAATAGCATTGAAGATAAAGAGAATAATTCTTCTAGCTACACGAGGTAACTCCACAAGCATTTTGTTGCTGATTTTATCCATACCTGGAGCTTTTATAAGGTTCAGAGTACCAATAGCGCTTTGAATATCATTAAAGCTAAGTCTTAGAGGTACAGGAGGTCTAATAACGAGTGGTGGCAAATCAGTTGCATTATTTGAGTTGTTTATAGTAAACACATTTCTCAAATGGTTAACAAATAAAGTCCCCTTCTCGGAATCGTTTCTAGCCCAGTCACCAGTCGGATTTCGCAAAGGAGGCTTTCCTCTAACTGGTCTTTTTAAACCTCGTGCCGCCTTCCATAACGAATAGTCAGATTGTGGGGAACTGTCAATTCCCTCCAAGTATGATTTAAGTGAAGCCATTCTTTGGGTTTCTAAGAAATTTCTTAGTATATCTCTGCATTCCCGTAGCCTAGCTTTCAGTTGAGGAGACCTGTGAATTTGCCACTCTCTTCTAACTCTTCTTTTTTCTGTCAGGAGATGTTCGAGTTCAGCGAAATAAGTTCTGTTTGTCCTATTTCTGCATTCAACGTCATATGTGGAAGCGTGATGCACAGCTCTTCGTATGTCCTCAGCAAACTTGCCAATCGACCCATCAATATCCTCGGTAGTTCTCAACACTACATTTTCCGTGCAGTGGGAACTTAAATACTTTTTATACTTTATCCAACTTACTCTGGATTTAGACATGTCCCGAAATGGAGAGCCATACCCTTGAAGGAAACGCATTGAAATAATAGAAGGAGAGTGATCTGAAGACAAGTCTAATGAAGGCTCCACTTGTATCGATTCTACAGGGATATTTTTCACTACCGAAGTCAATAATATCGGGAATCTTCCGTCGGTCCGTCGGCCAGTAGGTGGGATGCCCGCTTGAGAGTACATCTAAGCCCATTTTGGCAATGGTGTTGAAGAGTTCACGACCCTTCGGGGTCACTAGACGTGAACCCCAAAATGTGTGTTTGGCGTTAAAGTCACCAGCAACCAAAAATCTAGGACCAAGAGAATTGAAGAAGCTGTAGTATTGATGTTCTTTTATTGAAAATCGAGGCGGCGAATAAATTGATGATAAAACAAAGTTGTATTGACAAAATTCAATACAAATGTTTGTTGCTTGTAGGTAATCCTTACATATGTTGTTCATTAAATAATGTTTTATTCTGTTCTTTATAAGAATTGCCGAACCTCCACATGCTCTTCCGCGGGGATCTTTAGTATCATACAACACGTAGCCATTAATTTTGAAGTACCCTGTCGCCGTCAAGTGAGTTTCAGCAATCATCATGACATCAATCTGCTTATCCATCAGGAAGTGTTCCAGTTCGTTTTTATGTTGGCGGAGGCCGTTCGCGTTCCAAAAACAAATTTTTAAACAAATCATTTCTTTAAAATTGCTTGTAAGATAGTGGATTGCATTTTCAGCATTTCCTGCATCATGGATGTCATAGTGGTCGTAAAAGTGTTCATAGTTTGGACAAGTGTCTGCAAAGTAGTCTCTAGAGTGTTAATATTAGGCTCGTAATATTGAGATTTAGGTTCCTGCTCCAAACCTGGCATATTAGATTTAACCACGTTAGCGTAAGAAACTTGTCTAGAACTAGGCGCGTTTTCATGACTAGTGGGCCGTAACAATTGAGGAAAATTGTTACTCGATGCAAAATTAGGCTGTTGAGGATGATTAGGTAATACTGACGTCTTGTTGGTCCTTATGCCTTTCAAATGAGTGTAAACTGGACAACCTCTATAATTTGCGGTATGATTACCTCCGCAGTTACTGCATTTTTTGATTTTTGAGTCGGTTTTCGACTTATCACATTGAGCAGTTGTATGTAGTTCCCCACACGCAACACAAACTGACGGCAATTTACAATACGCTTTAGTGTGACCAAATTCTTGACAATTAAGACACTGGACGGGTCCCTGACGCTTATGCGGTTCTTCCACGGTGATTCTACGATGCAGAAGGTAAATCAGATTGTAGATGGGATGGGACTCGTTTTTCTTTAAGACTGTATCTCCGGGTTCCAATTCCACCCTGAACATTGGCTGAGGAATCTTTTCACGGTTTCTAATATTCGTTATGCTCTTAATTTTGAAGCCATTTTCCATTAAACTAGTCTTTATCTCGTCAGGGTCAACATCTGGGTCTATACCCTTTAGAACGACTTGGAGTCCTTTTGCGCTTTTCAGCTGGTAGGTATAGAAATCCCTACTCTCCCTCTCCAACTGGTTGGACAATTTTCGAAAGTCATCTTCCTTTTTCACTTGAATTTTGGTTTCGCTGATATTTCCATGTTTAATTGAGGTTACGCTAAACTTATTTTCACCTATTACCGAAACAATTCCTTGTACCAATTTACTGGAAGTGGGCTCTCTCAGATAAATTGGTGGGGGCTTAAACGTCTTTTTAGGAAGTTCTGGATCATCCGTCTGGAGGAGAGCAAACCTGTTTTGATCATTTGGATTGTCAATACTCACGGTCTTGGGAGCTTTTGAATTTGATGACATTTGAGCAGATGTCGGGCTCCTCTGTCGCTTAAGAACTGTGACGTATTTATCCATACCTACTTGTTTTCTAGGTTTGACTGCACTATTTGATGTAGAAGATATTGATGTTTTATCATCTGATGAAATCACTATATTGGGCGAACAGGAACGGCGCCGTTCTACGGCTCTTGTAGTGAGAAGATTCTCCACAGATTTTTTTAATGATTCTTCCTCAGAGATCCATAAAGATTTTCTAGTCGAGCTAAGCTCTTTCTCAGAATTACATCTGATAGGAACACTCATACAGTTTTTATGCGATTTTTAATGTTTTTTATTATTTTTTTTTTTAATGTTTTTTATTTTTTAATGTTTTTTATTTTTTTTTACCGTAGGTATTTTTACCTATTACGAATTATTTTTTAACTTTTTTGTTTTATTTCGACCTATTACACTTTTTCACCTATTACGATTTTTTCACCGAAAATTCAGCCGCACTAAAAATAACACGTCCGAACAGTTCAACAACACTATGTGTTCTCAAGCATGTCAAGTGTTTAGGGCACATTATGGGATATGGTACAATTAAAACAGACCCGGAACAAGTACAGGCTATTCAAGATTTCCCATTACCAACGTCCGTCCGACAATTAGGAAGATTTTTAGATATGTGTGGGTGGTATCGACGGTTGTCCGAAACTTTGCAACGGTAACAGCGCCTTTGATCAATATGTTACACAAAAATAAAAAATTCTCCTGGTCCGAAGAAGCAAAAACTTCTTTTGAAAACTTAAAAGACTCCCTTTGTTCCGCACCTGTTCTATATAATCCCGATTTTTCCCGTCCGTTTTCAATACAATGTGATGCAAGCAAGTATGGATTGGGGCAGATACTATATAATAGACGTTCAGTTATGAATACTAACAAAAATGAAAGATGGGAAAGGAGTGAACATTACTACAAAATATTTATGGTTAAATGACCTATAATCCAGAGATTAAGTTCATAATTAACGAAACCCATCCAATGAGTTTAAGTTGACAATACAAATTGGTTCAACCGTGGGAACACGCTGGACATAAACTAAGCCTCTAAATGTATAGGTAGACTGAATACATTTGTCCTTTTTTAATTTAATTGTCTCTCTAAATATTTTGTAGTTAGTGTTCGAGAGATTTTCATTTATAAAAATAGGTTTGTTGGATAAATCGTAAGCTGTTAAGAGTCAGTGTAAAATTATGATTTTTTTTCTTATAGTCAAAAAAAAAGCATAAGAAAGATATTTTTGTCATAGGGACTTAAAAATTTTACTATAATTACTGCATCAGTAGAAGTATACCTTTTAGTATTATTTCGGTTTTGGAGGCGATAAATACATTTCAAATTAGGGGCAGCAATATTGAAGATCGAGCATATAG
This sequence comes from Bellardia bayeri, assembly GCA_950370525.1. Classification (NCBI taxonomy): domain Eukaryota; kingdom Metazoa; phylum Arthropoda; class Insecta; order Diptera; family Calliphoridae; genus Bellardia; species Bellardia bayeri. The sequence goes on from OX493267.1 coordinate 33,557,531, forward strand.
AAGTGAACAATACAGAAAGATTTTAATTTCAACTTAATAATGCCTTTTATGATATAGAATCAAATATTGAATAAGAAATTGTTTCGGAGGGTCAGAAAGAATTGTTTATCAGCAATCAGCATACAACAATTTGCTAACAATTTTTCCCACAAACGATGTTTTTGATCAAGGGTGATACTGTTACGTTTAATAAATGTTAAGTTTTGTTTTTGTTGAGCAGCCGCTTACGCGTCTCTTCAATTAGAGGTTTCTTTATTAATTGATTGTTGCTTATCTTAAAACTAACTTACAAACTAGCCTACACTTAAAACTGTACAATAAACACTTATACAAAAGTGTGGGAATATGCTGAGACAGCGTAACACACGCTGAAAAAAACGTGGAAATAAATCTGTAACTTCTAAACGAATAGCTCGATTTTAATAAAATTCAAAACTTAAACTTATCAACACCTCCTCTATAGCCATGGGAATTTTATTAAAATCGAGCTATTCGTCTAGAAGTTACAGATTTATTTCCACTTTTTTTCAGTTCCCCCACTGTGCGGCAGCTATTGCCAATTATTAACTTACAGCTACAAAATCCAGTAGCATAATTACCGTATAACTGATATTAGTATTATTGGATTAAAATTTCTGATCTGTATAAAAGTTGATTCGAATTCGATATTTATTAGACAGTTATGTTAAATTGTTTTTCGGAATGGTTTCTATAGCAGTTATGTCAAATCATGGGCCGATATTTTTAAATTTCGGAACAGAGAATTTTATGTAAACAGTTGACGCACGTTTCATGTTTTGTTTCACTGTCAAGCATCTTCAATTTGGTCTATAATTTAACCATGAATCGTCTTACAAACGAACAACGCTTGCATATTATTGAATTTTATTATCAAAATGCGTGCTCTGTTAAGAAAGTTCATTGTGGTCTTTTTTATCGAAAAATTATGTTCATCGACGAAGCTCATTTTTGGCTCAATGTATACGTAAATAAGCAGAATTGTCGATTTTGGAGCGAATATCAGCCAGAAGCATTGCAAGAGCTACCAATGCATCCAGAAAAAGTCACAGTTTGGTGCGGTTTAAGGGCTGGTGGCGTCATTGGGCCGTACTTCTTCAAAGATGATGCGAATCGAAACGTAACTGTGAATGGTGAGCGCTATCGTGAGATGATATCCAACTTTTTTTTGTCCAAAATGCAAGAGCTTGACTTGCATGACATGTGGTTTCAACAAGACGATTCGGGACCGGTCAATTGGCCGCCTAGATCGTGCGATTTAACGCCTTTAGTGTACCAAAATTGGACTAAGCGGATGGACAGTTTGAGGCGCAGTCAAGGTCAACATTTGCATAAAATAATCTTCAAACATTACATTATATGGACTGTACTATCGATTCAAATAAAGATTTCATGCCTTTTTCTGAATTTTATGTGTCTTTTTTTTAAAACTTTCCTATAGCTTTTAAAAAATCACCCTTTATATGAGAATATCTCACGTTGAATTTCAACATAATAACGATATATTCAAGATATAGATATATTAGTATTAAAGTGAATTTCGGAAGTGGACCTTATATGGGGGACATGGTAAAATATGGCCAGATATTATCAAAATCCAGCAGTTTGATTTTCGCATGTATGTACTTATTATATCATAAAAATAACATGTACAAAACTTCATGGCATTATGTGCAATATATTTAAAAATAATTGCAAAAAATCGATAAAAAAATATAAAATTTTTATGGAGGTTGTCTGATATTTTCGTCCGTAACTCTAGTTCTACCTTACCGATTTTGCTGATTTTCAACACCAAACTGCCTAAGAATACAAAACAGTTTTCTGGAAATTCTGTGAAGTTAAGATGTGTATTTTTAATGCGAAAATGTTTTACACGGACGGACCGGCGGCAATAGCTCAATCGACTTGGAATTTCATAAGGACCAAGAATATACATATGGGCAATTTCACGTCAAGTGACCCAATTTTAAAATTGATGTCTTCCAATTTGGATGAAATTTGCACCAAGGTTTGCACCAAATTTTCAGCTCTATCATTCAAGAACTGCCGGAGTTAGAGGGGGTCAAAGTTGGACATTTTGGTCATGCAGGGGTTTTTTAAATGAGTGTAACTTTTCACCTATTGGTCTTAGCAAAAATTGTCCAAAGGACTTTAGGTAGCTATTTCTTCAATTATTCCAAAAATATTTTTTTTTTAATTTAAAAAATTTTTTTTTTTTAAATTATTTTTTTCAATTTGGGCCCTTTTTTTCCTCAAGCGAAAGCTTATACAATTTACTTTAAGGCTTTTATGGGATGCGAGTGGGATATCTATCAAAAAAATTATTTTTTAACTCAAGAATGAGATTTTTCAATATTTGGCACATGTATCATTTTCATTTCCCCCCATTTTTTTCAAAATTGCGTTTTTTTTTTATTTTCCTCAAAAGAAACTTTAGACCATTTCCTTTAAGAGCTTTGTGATCACTTAATGGGATGCAAGTGGGGTATCTATAAAAAATTTTGCAATTCAAAGAAGAAAGTGTTTAAATTTTTACCATATGCACTATTTTAATACTTATAATACTAAATAACAATAATAATAATAAATAATTTAATAAAATTAGTATATAAATTTTGAAATTGCCATTATTCTTCCTTCTTATTTATTGCCTTTATTTTTAGCTTTTTTTTTGCCAATCCTGATGCAGTCTTTTTTTGGCTTTGGAAAGAAATCGCATTAAGTAGATGCAGAAAACTTTTTCAACTGGAGTCTTCCATCGATAAGTGGTATAAAAGCATGGTATTGAGATGTGCCATCAATTGTTACAGCAGCGTCGAATCTACTCTTCAATGTTTCATCATGATCAGCTTTGCCAATAAAAACTACTTCAAAACTACAAAAAAGCGCTCGCATCTAATATGCGATCTTGATGAGATCACTGCAGGCTATACCCCGCTGCATTTCTTTTGAGATTTGCTCCAATGCCATCACATGCTCCTTTGCCATGTGCAGTTGAATGAAAATGCCATTTAGCTGGAATTCCAAAATCTTTTTCGTAAGCTATAAGATTTGCGAAGCTATTTTTCTTTTTAAAATGTTGACGAGCTCCATCCGAAACGTAGTATACCTTATCCACTATTAATTTAGATTTTAGATAATTTAGAATTATCTTCTGGTATTCATAAACTGTAGCGGTATCATGTTGTAAATCATCGCATATGATTGCCATACTTTGGTGTTCCAGTTTTTCATCTCCTATGTAGTAAATAACAACTATGAATATAGCTTGGACATTATTGAATCCTTGTATGGCATCCTGAATAACATATTTATAGTTCTGTGCGAAATCATATGAAATCACGAATTCACCAGGCTTCAAATGTGTCTTCAAATCATTCAAACATTACCATTGCTGTTTGACTAAAAATTCATGGGTTCTCAAATTTAGCAAACCTTTGCATATTTCGTCCACAAAATCATCCACATTTAAAATTACTGTTTTTAAGGTACATCTTTCAGTCTGAAGCCAAGATTCAAATTTTATCTAAGCAATACATGCTCGATCAAAATAGTTCATTAAATTCTTCTTAATGTATGTGGTATCCGGGCAATTTGAACATTCGCCTAAGTGGCAAGAAGTTGTTACATAAGGACACATAGTCAATTTAAGGCAATCGCGGTAATCGTGCAAATCTTCTGAGAAACCATCTTGTAACGTGGTTTTGTCGTCGGCTGAGGAAACTTAGGCGTGTCCAGGGTTTACTTACGGATCCACAAGCCTTAAGTAATAATACAAAGATTATTATGTACCCTTCGTGTGTTTAACGAAAATAATGCTTTATTGAAATCTTCTTAAATCTTAAATATATGTTAAAGTAAATTACGAGAAATAGCTACGTGGCTTCAGTCGCCTACTGTTGGGATGCGGTTGAGATCGGTTCTTCCAGGTTCGGGTTAATACTCAAGGTCGGTTGTCGCAGGTTCGGGTTTATATCAGGATCGGGTTACGCAAGTTCGGTCTTCTGCATTCGGGTTTGGTGTTAACAGTTTCGGGTTACGCAGGTTCAGTCTTCTGCATTCGGGTTCGGTGCTAATAGGTTCGGCTTACGCAGGTTCGGTCTTCTGCATTCGGGTTTGGATTTGACAGGTTCGGGTTACGTAGGTTCAGTGCTAACAGGTTCGGTCTTCTGCATTCAGGTTTGGTGCTAACAGGTTCAGGTGATACCAAGATCGGGTTACACCGGTTCGGTCCTCTGCATTCGGGTTCAAAGAGGTTCGGTTAATATTATAACTTAATTCTAGATTCTAAATAATACAATATTGCTTAGGCTAGGGGAACAGACAGCCGAAGCCACTGTGAGAACAGACAACCGAAATAACTGTGAGAACAGACAACCGAAGTAACTGTGAGAACAGACAGCCGAAGCCACTGTGAGAACAGACACCCGAAGCCACTATGTATATGTATCGGTCCAAGACCACAAAAAATTCGATAGATTTTCCTAAAGTAAAGCCTGTTCGGCTCTTCAATTATAATTTCCAAGACTTGAGAGAATAAACAGCACTGCTCGTTCTCCCTTCTGTAACTCAACCTTGCCTACTTATACTTATCTTCAATTAAACTGTTTGGAAATTATATGGTTTTGTTATGACATCAATGTGTTGTGTGTGCGAGACAGTGGCGTTGTGTGTGTGAGATAGTGGTGTGTTCATGTAAAGTATGCAGTGACGTGTTTGTGTTATGTATGTTGTGTGTATGTCCATGTAAAATATAAAGGGTACAGTGGCATTTAAAATAATGAGAATTAATAAGAAATAAATATGTACAAGAAATTGTTACTTAATTACTATTTCTCTCTTACGTCCCCCTCCTTCTTCGGAGAACGATGCTCTACTCGGTCGGTCGCTTGTTTTATTTTTGGGTGTCGGCTGATAAGGAATGCGGTTGGGATTACGTATTACTACATTGCGAGCTAAGGAAGGGTGTCTTGTTGTAGACGTACTGGAGGTTTCTTCATAATTCATCTTTACTGAATTTGGTGTGGAGGCAGTATTGCGTGATCGATATGGGTCTGACTCAAATAATCGGTCTTCTGGTGAAGGTTTTAGTTTCCGAATAGGATACGGATGATGTTACTCTGGTAGACAGGCTTGCGTACTCGATTAATGGGTCATCGGGTCGGCTCAATGCGATCTTCAGCTAGCAGGTTATCTACTTCGTCATTAATGACTTCCATCAGGGCTGGATTTTTTGGCATGCACCTATGCTTGATCGGTTTTCGATGCCGTAGGCGAATCTCGTGTGTATCAACCGCACACAATCCTTTTACCATACTGAACTTGGATTTGTTGGTCTCCAACAGAGCAGCAAGTTCGTCGTCTTTTTCACGGCATATACCGTCACGACTGGTCAGCATGTGGAGAGGTTCAGCTTCGTCTGAAACATTGGATCTCTTTAGGACTTCGCCGTTTAAATGCAGCTCAAAGTTTTATGCACTCAAAAAGTCAATGCCGAGTATCATTGGTTCGGTCTTTATAGAGTACGTCTATTGGAAATACGTCAAGATAAGTTGCGAGTGATTGATCAACCCGTTGGACCATACCTTGAGTACTAACGGGGTTCATTTTCATTCTAGTCAGATGTTCCTTCAGAGGTTCTCCAATGTATGTGCGAGATGATCAGGTATCGATGAGTACTCGTATTATTCGTTTTCGTTTTCAGAAGTGGGTGGTACCGAGCTATGGGGTCGGCTATTTCGGCATTGACACAGACGCGAGAGTATGCCGTCAAACCACAGTATGAAGAGAACAATCTGGGTGGAAGCGTGCAGCTCATTCGTTTATGACCGGTTCTTTTACATTTCCAACATCTCGTAGATCGGTTGTAGACTGACTGGACTACCATGTGCGAAGTCTGTGGACGATCTTCGCGTCTCAGCGCTTCGAACTCATCCGTAAGATATATTAACTCATCCAGGTTCGTGAAATCCTTTCGGCGAACATAGTGTCGGTATTCAGTTCGTAAACCGTCGTAAATTCATTCCAAGTGATCCTGCCTCCGAAATTGTGGATGTTGTCGTGACATGCTAAGCTCGTCAGTATGTAATCCTTAGCGCATTCACGTCCATTTTGCTTACGATTATAGAAGTTTTGTTCAAGCTGAGAGAGATAGCGAGTGGGCAGAAAGAACTTTTCCATCTCCTGCCTAAAGGATGACCATGTGGTGCTAGCATCTCGTTTGACTCGGTACCATTTAAGGGCGTTACCGTGTAACACACTTATTATTGATGGGAGTAGACGATCGTGTGGTATCTGATAACTTTCGGCTAATTCTTCAAAACGTTCAATAAACTCCATAAGATCGGCTTCTCCTGAATACGACAAATTCCACCTCTGGACAGATGTCACGATCTCCGCATCGCAAAGTTTGCACCTCGGGGTCTGTGGTGGAACTGGTAGGGATACGACTTCTTCGCTTACTATACACTTCTCTGCAGTTGTTATTTCTTTCTCCAATTCCGGAAATAAGTTTTCGGTCGAAGCTCTCATTCGTTTGGAACGAAGGTGTTCGGATAACTGCTTCCGTAGGTGCTCAACGGTGTAACCTACCGTCGATATACCGATATTTCGGCATTGCTCGATCAGTTGATCTTATCGCAGCATATAAATCCAACCGACTGAAACTGCGTGCAACGTTTGGCTGGTTGATTGGTTATCGTGTTTGCTATTCTCGTAATGTTGGTCCGATTCCTCCTCGTTGGCGGCGGTTCATTTTTTCCGCATTGCGTCTTGGAATCGGGTCCCTGCACGGGCGCCATTTTGTAACGTGGTTTTATCGTCGGCTGAGGAAACTTAGCCGTACTTACGGATCCACAACCCTTAAGTAATAATACGCAGATTACTATGTACTCTTCGTGGGTTTTACGAAAATAATGCTTTATTGAAATCTTCTTAAATCTTAAATATATGTTAAAGTAAATTACGAGAAATAGCTACGTGGATTCAGTCGCCTACTGTTGGGATGCGGTTGAGATCGGTTCTTGCAGGTTCGGGTTGAGCACTAAAGTCGGGTTAATACTCAAGGTCGGTTGTCGCAGGTTCGGGTTGAGCACTAAAGTCGGGTTAATACTCAAGGTCGGTTGTCGCAGGTTCGGGTTTATATCAGGATCGGGTTACGCAGGTTCGGTATTCTGCATTTGGGTTTGGTGTTAACAGGTTCGGGTTACGCAGGTTCGGTCTTCTGCATTCGGTTTCGGTGCTAATAGATTCGGATTACGCAGGTTCGGTCTTCTGAATTCGGGTTTGATGCTGACGGGTTCGGGTGATACCAGGATCGGGTTACGGCGGTTCGGTCCTCTGCATTCGGGTTCGGTGCTAAGAGGTTCGGTTAATATTATAACTTAATTCTAGATTCTAAATAATACAATATTGCTTAGGCTAGGGGAACAGACAGCCGAAGCCACTGTGAGAACAGACAACCGAAGTCACTGTGAGAACAGACAGCCGAAGCCGCTGTGAGAACAGACAGCCAAAGCCACTGTGAGAACAGACAACCGAAGTCACTGTGAGAACAGACAACCGAAGCCACTGTGAGAACATACAACCGAAGTCACTGTGAGAACAGACAACCGAAGCCACTGTGAGGACAGCCGAAGCCACTGTGAGAACAGACAACCGAAGTCACTGTGAGAACAGACAACCGAAGTCAGTGTGAGAACAGACAGTCGAAGGCACTGTGTATATGTGTCGGTCAAAGACCACAAAAAATTCGATAGATTTTACGAAAGTAAAACCTGTTCGGCTCTTCAATTATAATCTATAACTCAATTATAATTTCCAAGACTTGAGAGAACAGACAGTACTGCTCGTTCTCCCGTCTTCAATTAAACTGTTTGGGAATTATATGGTTTTGTTATGACATCAATGTATTGTGTATGTTGTGTGTGGGAGCCAGTGGCGTTGTGTGTGTGAGATAGTGGTGTGTTCATGTAAAGTATGCAGTGACGTGTTTGTGTTATGTATGTTGTGTGTATGTTCATGTAAAATATAAAGGGTACAGTGGCATATAAAATAATGAGAATTAATAAAAGTAAATAAAATAATAAGAACTAAATAATAAGAAATAAATATGTACAAGAAATTGTCACTTAATTACTATTTCTCTGTTACAATCTGTCAAATACTTTAAGTTGATTTCCTTCAACATGAGTTTCATGGTAAATGCAAACGCATACTGTGTGTGTTCCGCTGCATCCTGCCAAAACGCAAAGCTTTGGCCTCAGTTGGGTAAATTTTGTAAATTCAATTTTGATGTCCTCATATTCAGCTTGAAATGTTGCATATAACTCGTTCAGGTTACAGAAAATCATCCTCTTCTGCATTTCGACCATGCCCAGAAACATCGATTCGAACAGACACAGTTTTTCATTCCTGGCATCATTCGACTCATATCATCTCGCTAATAAAATTGAGTTACTAGAGCTTCAGTTTCGCGCGCTAAAGTTTTTCCCTTCTTTTTGTTTGGAAGTGTGTGAATCCCATGCTCAGCAACCAAGTTTTACAATTCTTGCTTTTCATTGGGACGTTCCAAACTCGGTCATTATTTTTGAACAACTCCATGACGATGGGGCAAGAGTAAGCAGTTGAATTCTTTCAGAAGTACTCGGTGACTATTTGTACTTCTTTTTATTTGTTCAAAAACTTTTAATGCATCCTTATGATGTCGATTTTGGCACTCATTATTATTTCTCCTGCAGAACTGTCATCATTTTCAGAATTGATTTTGTTTTCTCTCTCTGCACGATCCACAAATTAGCAAACGTTTTGACAGCGTTGGGAATTTTTTCAATAAGTTGTCGAAAATATATCGCATATCTTATGATAAGGTAGCATTATAATAAAGTACCTGTTAACTTCTACCTCTCCGTTTAAAAGTCAAGTGTCATAAAATTTTAGAGAATGGTTTTCCACTTGATTCAAAAAGGGTCTCAGGGTACTTTGATAATAAAAATTTCAGTCAATATTACGTGCGCTCTAAACTACATATAGAATTGACAAAAAAAGCCACAATGAAAAGATGTGTGACTTAGAAAATTGCAGGTAGAAATTAATAGCGGTTGGTTTCACACAGCACCATGTCACGGGCGTTTCTAGGCTGTTGTTGGAGTTTTTATTTTTATCATTTTAATAAAACTTACACACAAATAGGAAAAAATGAAAATAGTACATATGGTAAAAATTTAAACAATTTCTTCTTTGAGTTGCAATTTTTTTTACACAGTAAGTAACACACAAAGCCGAATGCCCATATATTCAGACGATTATTAACAAAGTTTCACACGGAATGACAAAAGTTTTTTTTTATTATTGAATCTTTCTTATCGAAATTTACAATATGTATTTAAATCTTAATTCTACTTGTTGTTTATTAGTTGTTACCAATGTTACCACTAACTGCTGTATTCAAAGATTTTTAAAATGTCTTCTAGTTAGGCTCAAAGTATCGGTTCTTTTTAGCCTCTAGTGACCTTCGAACTGAAGCAGACCCCTAGGAGGTAGTTAGGTTGGGCAATAGCCCAATATTGACGATTGCACATCTTTTAGAATTAGGTTATTAATAAACAGAAAATAGAATATAAGATATAATAATATGTAATTAATTTGAAGTTTTCAGTTGACTTCAAAACAATTTATTTGTGTTGGTTTTTTTTATTTTCCCAAAAAAGGGAAATAATAACTTATATACAAATTGTTGTTGCTGTTTGAATTTGGTGACACTAACAATTTCCTTTAGCTACAAAATCCCATGCGATCATTATTGCATTTACCTAGTTTTTTTTTTAATGAATTGTTGATACATACACACATACTGCAGTTTTAATTTACAATTACGCACTTGTGTTCATAATTTATTGTGTTGCATTTTCTGTCATGCAGTTATCCATTTTTTTGTTGCACTAGTACCTGTATAATAAATTTGTTGTTATACCCTCCACCAGAGTATAAATTTGTCATTCCGTGTGTAACACTGAGAAATATTCCTCTGAGACCAAACAAAGTATATATATCATTAATCCTTATGGAATTCTAATTCGTTTGAGCTATGTCCGTCTGACTGTCTTTCCGTATGTCTCTGTAAAATACTTTCATGTCCAAAAGACACAGCCAAAATCAACAGAGTTTAAGCAGTTTGGTATTGAAAAACAGCAAAATCATTATTGTAGAACCAGAGTTTGTAATGTACGGTTTAGCTAAAATGTTCCTTTTCACAAATTAATTATATTTATATATTGTATTTAATCACACTTAACAATTATAATAGAAGGTTTTTAAATTTTTCTTATACACAGTTTTGTCTGTCACTGTAATTCACAATTTTGTTTTTGACCAACATCTGTGGAGATGTATTCACAATATATTTAAAGATGCCACACGAAATTTTAACGAAACTTTTCAAGCATTCCATCGTTCAAGCATTTGACAAGAAAAAACACATTTTTCGAGAGATCAGTATCCGGCTCTCGTTCATTTGATTGAAGATCGTGGATCTGAAGAGTTCTATTAAAATTAAATAATTCATAAAATCTAAAAAAATTTTAAACATCACTTAATAATTTAAAAAAAAATCTCGAGCACTGGTTTTAACACAAACCGAGGTATTGGAAATTACGACGGATTTTTGATAAATTCTTTGAATCGAAGACACACCTTCACTTTTGGTAGTACCAAAGTTTATTCATCACCATACTGTGAACAATTTGGAATAATCAACCCCGTGGATTAGTAATTGTAAATTCTGGGAGATATCAGTAATTGAAAGATTACGCCACAAAGTAGTTACTGTTTTCTGTGTAACAATTAAATCTAACTACTATAGCAACTGGATTTTATGAGACATCAACACCGATTTTGCTTTGAACATCTGGATGAAGAAAGAACAAACGATTTGTCGTACATCACCGTTGGATCTACTCATAATTGTTCTCTCCCACAATTACTCAACACACGTCCACTTTAGATACCAAAACTAATAAGTATACTTTATCCGAATAACTCCAAATCTTGGTTAATTGTACCCACATTATGAAAGAAACCTTATTAAAAGAACCTGCTCTTTTTCAACAAACTATTTTTTTTTGCTATCAAAACTCATGAATATTTCTTACAACCATCTTAGATTTTAAATACATAATTTAAGTTTCAATTTTTCATTTATTTTCTAACTTTCATTTTCTAAATTTCAATATTGCACCATTAAAAGCCCATTTTTGCTTTAAATGAGTATGTATTAGAATTTTCAAAGATACAAACTAACATGTTATTAAAAGAGTCTAATAATAATAAATTTATTAAATTTTTCTAAAGTAAAAAAAAAAGATTATCAATAACAAATAACTAGGTTACATTTAGGTAACTTCTTCTAAATTGACTTTTTCTTTATAAATTTATATTTCAACAAATTTGTATGTACCAAAAGAGAGCATGATAACAGTTGACTTTATTTCAATAATTTCATAAACTCAAAATTTTGGGGTTCAAAGTTCGAAAAAAAAAAACTGATCTGCGTTAATAATATTAAATAATTACAGCAACAACACCAATCACCCATCGATCTCTTGGAGGCCTTCACGTCATCGAACATCGCAACTGGTGAGTACAACAAATATATAAAACAAAATTAGTGCATACCTGTTTGAAACAAAACTGATCATTTCACTCAATTGTTTCATACATGCAGCTCTATTTGCAATATTTGTATTTACATTCGTACAAACATAAAAAATGTCTTAAGTTTTTTTTTTTTTTTAAATATGTACATGTATACATACATATAACACTTGCATATATATCCCCAAGCAAACAATTTATCTTTAAATCAAAACTTTTGTGTTGTTTTCGTTTGATTTTTTTTTTCGTTTTCTTTTATTTCTACATTATTAACATAGCTTGGTGATATAATTTCTACCATTACCCATTTAAATTATCAAATCTAACAAAATAAGTAATCGTGTACGCCAACAAAAATCGGTATTGGTTATAAAATGTTAAATGCTCCCACTTTCAAGAATTATCTTTTTTGTTTTTTTTTTTATTAAATATAATTTAAGTCTTTTTACAAAATCTTTATGATTTATTAAAATTTCAAATTGCATTATAATTTATTTAAATTTCATATTTTGTTATTTTTTTTTTTTTTGCTAAACTAACCTAGGCTCACAGGTTATATAAACTTTTATTAACTATTCTATGATAGCTTGCTTAATGCATTACCAAGTAATTGTAAAACTTATACTTTCTTTTAAATGCATTTTTTCTAAAATTAAAGATGTCTGGATAAAAGTATTTTTTTCTTGTGTTTTCTTAAGATGATATAAAATGTAGGTGATCTGTTTTCTATCGGGGCTCTAATAAAATTACAGGTCTTTAGAGCATAGGAATTGGGAGGGTGATGAGACCAGTTCTTCTTGACCATCTTGAAGAACCTTTTATTTTGGTAAAATATACAATACGTTTTATTTTTGCTTTTCTCCATAAGGCCATATACGGGCAAATGTTTTGATTTGTATGGTCAGTCGGTCCATTAAAAGTTGCTCATAATTTTAATATTTAACTAAAAAGGGAGTCTGTAATAATAACTCTGTAGCAAACAGACTTTTGGTTCAGGAGAGGACAGAATCCCCCCTTTGCCCGACTGTTGCTAGTCTATCGATGGCTCCCGCAGTCCTGCTCTTGCCAAAGTTTCGGAATTCTTTCTTTGTCAAAAGGTGAGGTATAATTCCATTAATCCACGTGTTCATTACAAGTTATGGACCAAAATGTGAGACAACCTCCATAAAAATATGATATTTTTAAAAATTTTTCCTGCCATTTTCTTATGATAGAAGAAGAAAGTGTAAAGAAAATAATAAGAATCGGTAAATAATTTCTCATAGCCCCCATACAAAAATCGTCAAAATCGGCAAAACAAAATCGCAAAATTAAATTTTGTGTTGTTCGGTCGATGTTTGACCATAGACCCCATATAAATTCCACATCTAAAATTTACTTAAACACGTATAAATCTGCTACAAATATAGTTACCAGGCCATAATTCGACACAAATAATTTTTATATGTATATAAATTGTTGTACTAAATTTTATGATGGTTATTGCTCCCATATAAGGACCACATCCGAAAAAGTCATTTATCGTTATAAATATTTTATAAATATCGGTATCGACTCAAAACTTCACACAGATCATTTATGCAGAAATTTGTGAATTTCGGTCCATATTTGACCATATTCACAATATGAAGTGCTATTCCGAATATCACTATTGTAAAAATTTCGCACATACGAGTATACGTACCCACCTATTGTTCTGTTTTTCTTGTACAAAATCAATTGAATGTATGTCAAAACCCAAACAGAGTTATAAGGGTGCTATTTTAATTATATTGTTTATTATAAATTTCAAGTTCTCAGGATAGGAAATGAAGAGGAAAAATGGAGTTCAATCGAAATTTGGATACAGGAAAGCTGTTAAAAGAATTAAAATTAAATGGATTAGGTTTAAGTTTTATATTAAACTTTTCCAAATATGTATTAAAATATCTTTCATAATGCAAATGTAAGAGAGCAACAAATTGTATGTGAAATAACAGAGCATAAAAAGGGTTAATATAAGTAGGGGAATTGTGGGAACAAATTAAAAGGGATATTTACGAAGAAAAAAAAGGAAATTTATAGACAGAGTAATTTTTTGTTAAACTGAAAAAGGGGAAAAGAAATATTTATAGCATTAAACACATTCACCACAGCAGGCTAACGACTACAATATTTCAAAAATAATATATGGGCATTTCTCCAATGTCGAATTGCGACATTCGTACGCATTCAAAGTGAAAAAAACATATGTCAAGACATGATTTTATTTTGATAAGAGGCGAAACTTATAACTCTTGATTAGCACTTTAGTTGGTGCTAAGGTTACCTTTCGGCAATTTTTCGTTTTCAAGATAATTAAAAAAAACCAAGACATTCGCACGCGACAGAAGTCGCTTTGAAACCAAACAAATCAAACCCTGAAATCAGCGAAACTTGAAGGAATATTTTAACGCGACCTTTTATAAATATAATGCACTTATGTATCTCAATAATGTTTTTTATTTTATTTAAAAATATTAAGAAGTTTATTTTTTATTTAGTTTTGTATCACTGTCGCACGTGCATGTTGCATGCGACATTTTGTTCCATTATACTTTTTATGTTTATTATTTTACTTTTTATGTATTAAGAAATGCAAAATATGATTATAAATGATTTTGAATATATTCAGTATATTTTATTTTCACAGCAGAAAATAAAAACTTCAATAAAGAAAAACAAAAATACTTATATTCATCTAATGTATGTTCCAACAAAAACAGAAACTAACTTAACTGAGAATAGTATTACTAAGATCAAAAAGAGTTTTTTTAATGGAATATGCAGTCCTAGCTGCCTCTACCTGTTGGCCATCGCAACAAAACGAATGGAACTTTTCACTCTCCACGTTCGTCTAGCATTCCGCAATGTTCTTTTTCAATGTCGCACGCTACAACGAAATATACGGTAAAGCAAAGAAAAAATTTACCGTAATTGGCAATCGGTTCGTTCCTTTTACATATTTCTCATATTCTTTAAATATAAACTGAGATTTATAAAAGCAAATGTCAATGCATAATGTCTCTCAATAAAACAAAACAAGCAATAGAAATGTTTAAAACAGAACTTTTGCAATTATTCGACTTTACATTCGAATATTTCAATATGAGTTATGAATAAATGTAAAATTTGATAGATTATGTAAAAAAATATTTTAAAACAACATACTTTTATAGACCATAAATTTTTTGGCTGTGGTTGACATTTCTGTGGAAATGCCCATATACATATGTGTACGATTATTTTGACTACAGCAGAGCAACATAATCATTAAAAAAACGCGTAACAAAATATTTTCGGTAGCCCGTTAGATTTTTTGTGTTTTTATATATTTTTGTTGTTCTCGGAGACATTTTGTTTAAGCAATTTTTGAAGTGATTTTTTTTGTAAACTTTTATTGAAGAAATTTAATGAAGTAGCTAAAAAGCTATTAGATTTGAAGCAAGGCTTCCAGACTAGAACCAACATTTGTAAAATGTATTAACATTTCCCGTGAACTTAATATTGAGTTTCATCCAATAAAAAGAAAACAATCATCAGAACCACCTTGGTTTTTAGAGATAACGTCTTTAATTTTGAATTTGGTTGAACTACCAAAAAGTTCTATATCCCAAGAAATTTATCGACAATTATTTCTTGACTTAACAGACCAATTTACCAATAATAACTGGAATTGTCTATATACTGATGGCTCCAAAACGAACAATTCAACAACTTTTGCTGTTGTAAATCAAAATGCTGTTCCCATCAAAACAGGATATATTGCTAGCCACTGCTCTAACTTTACAGCAGAAGTACTTGCAGTTTTCATCGCTTTAGATTTTGCTAATAAAAACAATTCGAAATTTAAGTCTGCACTGACAGTCTCTTAACCGTTCATGCAATTCAAAACACCTTTTATGACTCTCCGTTAGCTAACCAAATCAGAAATCTACTTAACAACATTCTTTCAAAACTAAAACTTATGTGGGTACCATCTCATGCCGGTATAAACGGAAACGTATATGTAGATTTTTTTGCCTCAGAAGCTAAACGCAGACCATTTATCAAATATCAAACCTGGGAATATCGCGATATTATAAATTTTCTCACATCTCGTTTTGAGTCAATATGTGCCCAAAATTGGTCTCAATATCACCACAACTATAAAAACTTTAATCCCGATGGCAAAAAGCAAATACTATACCCCAAAACATGCTCCAGAACTGAAACTAATGTCATTATCCGGCTAAGAATTGGTCATTGTAAACTAACGCATAAACACCTACTAAAAAATACACCTGCGCCTCTCTGCCCCACTTGCAGCACAACACTAACCATTTTTCATCTCCTTAACGAATGTACAATTTTCAACACGTCCAGAATTAAAATATTTAAAGATAGTATACCTACGGATCTCTTAAAAAATATAGACAGATAATATAAAATTAATTTTTAAATTTATAAAAGAAAATAATCTTTTAGATCAAATATAATTTTAATTTAATTTCGGATCAAAGGCCATTTGTTAGTATTATTATTAGTTACACAAATTGTATTTTGTAATTAAATAAATAAATAAATATTCTATTGAGTTTATTAAGCTTGTATAGGTATATATTTCCCAAACATGGTATTTAGTATAGGCCTGGGAACCATTACTTTGTTTTTATTGTTCAATAAGGCTACCCGAACCCACATTGAATTAATGAGTTTTTTACTGGTAGATTTCACGTTTTTAATATTCGTGCCAGTTCCCAATATACTTTTTGATTTAATAACAAGTAAGAAAGTATAGTCGTTCAAGCCCGACCATATAATACCTTACACCCAGTATATGTATAAAACAGTTTTTCAGAAATGTGCGCTATATGGCAGATATGACCTATTATGGACCGATCATCCAAAAATTTAGTGTCATGATTTCTGTGAATATAAATATTGTGTATGTTAAACTCTATCTCAATATATACGTACTTTTAAAAGATTTATGGAGGTTAAAGTTGATTACGGGGAGGGTCTTATATGGGAGTTTCGACTAATTACGGACCGACCATTATAAAATTAGATGCCATCATTTCTGTATATTATTTGTGTCGAATTTTATTTGATTACCAACATTCTTAAGAAATTTATGATCGTTAGTGATTTTCGGAAGTGGGCCATTTAAGGGAGCTTCGACTAATTATGGACCGGTCATAATAAAATTGTACCGTATTGCTTGTATACATATGAAATATATTTGCGTTCAATATTATTTGGATACCAACATTTTTGAGAGAGTTATGCTCTTTAAAGTGATTTTCGGAAGTGGGCCTTTTATGGGAGATAAGACTAATTACGATTTGGCTTCATTTACCACTTATTTGTGATGAAATTTGTTTGGTTGCTTTCATAATTGAAACATTTATGATCGGTAAACTCCAATTTCGGGAGGACTTTTGTATGGGGGCCAGGTGAAATAATGGACCGATTGCCACCAGTTTCAATTCCATCCGTTCTTGGGCCGAAAAAATATCACGTACCAAATTTTATCGAAATATCCTCAAAATTGCGACCTGTACTCTGCTCACAAGCTTTACTGGACAGCCAGCCAGCCAGATGGACGGACGGACATCGTTAGATCGACTCAGATAGTGATTCTGAGCCGATACGTATTATTTAAGGTGGGTGTTGGACCAATATTTTTGGGCGTTACAAACATATGCACAAATCCAATATACCCTCCCTACTATGGTGGTGTAAGGTAAAAAAATTAAGCTGGAATGCTACCAAACAATACTGCAATAACATAATTTTTCAATCCCTCCATTTTTGGTCCGATTGAGCAATACTTGTAATTTTTTGCTTGTTTTTTTACTAAGGCGACTCATCTTGAAGTCATCAGTGACCTATTTAGCATCGTTGGGCCGCTTTATCGCTCGTAGAGGATGTCCTAATTGTGTTTACTAGACTATGATAACTTCGTTGGCGCAGAAAAATAAATTGATGCTTAATTTGAAAAGAATTTAAAGGAAATTCCTGATACTATCATCGAAAAGTACAGACATCAAAGGCTAAAGTGGAACACTATTCCAGCTGCAGCTCCTCATATGGGAGGATTATGGGAAGCAGAAAAGAAAATTTTAAGATGCATTTTAGAAAAATGGCTAGTCAACTAAAATACACTTTCGAGGAATTCTCCACTTTTGTTGGAAACATTGCTCAATTGTACCCCAACCTACGACATATTGTCCTAAAAAGTAAACCGTATCATTAATATACATCCCGGTCTAGATAAATTAATAGTTTATATTAAAATGGTGTTCACAACACTAATGGCCAGTTTTTAACTTGATATTTAAATACGAAATTAGTTAATTTTTCCTTAAACTTAAATTGTATTTAAATACGGTTTCATTTTTTCAGTCTCAAATTAAGTTTGGTATTTAATTATGATAAAAGTATGGTAGCACTATTAAATCTCAAAAAAATATAAACAACTTCTTCATTTAACAGTTGATTTACTATTTAGTTTACAAATTGTTATAAACTAAATGGACATTTATTTAACAGCTGATTGTTGCACAAATTGTTGTAAACTAAATGGGCAAAAGCTGCATCATTCATATCCTCTTCATCTAAATTCATTGTTTTAGTTGATATTGATAATTATAAGCACAATGTTTTTATTCGCGGCGAGTTTATTTATTGAATATTTTTTTATAAAATAATAAAAAAAGTTCAATGCGCAATTTTCATAATTTGCAGAACTGTCAAAATCATATGGTAGTATGAAAAACTTAAGTTGTATTTAAATGGACGTTGTCAGTGATTTAAGTTCTATTTTAATATGATCTATAAAAATGAATTTAGTATTTAAACAGATCTTAAGTTTAAACACACTTTAATTTTTAAGTTAAAAACTGGCCATAAGTATTTTGATGTTGTATGTTGTAAATTGTGATTACGATTCACAACACTTACCGGCTTAATAGTATGAAAAATGAATGTTGTGTTTTAGTTGAGACATCACAACATTTTAGAGTTGTGAATGATAATCGGGCCAATAATTCTCATTCATAACTTTTTTTCCTTACCTAGCAACAGGGTTACCGTTGAGAATTTTCAAAAAAGGGGCAAGGGGTATTTTTCAAAGAAAAAGGTCACAAAAAGGGTATTTTAAAGAAAAAAAAAAAAGGATAAAGTTTTTTAAAAACAAACAAAATGACCTTTATTTCAGTTTCAGTAACAAAAACACAAGTAAAAAAGTATAGTCGGACAAGCCCGATCATATAATACCCTACATTTAGTATATGTATAACAAGTTTTTCAGAAATGGGCGCTATATGGGAGATATACAGGCATGTTCTGAAAATCACTTTTTCGTAAAGTGATTTCAAATCACTGAAAAGGTGTTCTGTCCACAAAAATTATTGAAATCTCGTGATTTAAAACCGGTCACCTAACAGCCTAATGATTTCAAATTACTTAGAGTTTTTCAAGCATTTTTCATTGAACTCTTGTAATAAAATTATTACAAACTCTTAAAATCATTTGTTCTTTATTTGTTTTTGAAATAAAACTAACTATTTTACAAAGAAAAAACTTAAACTTAAGACGTTGCATTTTTTGCGGACCATTTTTTTGATTTGTTTACATTTTCCGTGATTTACTTTTTAGTAGTCAGCTGATATTCTTGATAAAATATGTACGTCATTTTGGTTGCCAGAGTTACAAAGTTTTAAAGTCGTATGGCAGATGACTGATTTATTAAATTAAATTATACATTAAAATGAAAAATTTATTAAAATTGTTGAAAAAAAGTAGTCAATAAATATGTAATTTGATATTATTTGATAATTAAATTTTAGTATACAAATGTAAAAAACAAGTGAAAATTTTATTGTAAACAAAGAAAATCAGTTTTAGCTCGTGATTTAGAACAATCAAAATCACCACTAAAAATTAAAAATCTCATGATTTTCAGAACATCAAAATATTCCTTTCGTGATTTCAAAATCGTTCGTGATTTAAAATCACCGTGATTTCAGAACATGCCTGATAACCTTATGGACGGATCAGCCAAAAATTTAGTGTAATGATTTCTGTGAATAAAAATATAATGTATGTTAACATTATCTCGATGTAAATACTTTTAAAAGATGTATGGAAGTTAAAGTAAATTACGGTCTCTTATATGGGAGTTTCGACTAATTATGGACCGACCATTATATAATTAGGTGTCATTATTTTTGAATATATCAAACTTATTTGTGTTGAATTTTGTTTGGAAAAATTAGTTGTTGAACAGTGTAAAATATAAGTCCTATGTTCCATCAAACTTCTTTTGTTAACTCTGTTTTTCTTTAAATACCTCTACCCCCTTCTAGTTAAGCATCATTCGTTTTCTTGCATTCGCCTCATTAGTTTGTCACCCGATAGTTCTTGTAAATCATATCATTTGTTTAATAAATTGAATTATACAAAAACCATCTTTCTTAATAATAGTGGATCCATTATATCCAGTGAAAAATTACAGGCATTGTTGGTCCTTCGAACCGGATGGGTCCGAGAATCGGAACGGTCAAATTGATATAATTATTAAAAAGTTTATTTGTTATTTTTTAAATATAAAACAGAGTAAAACCCTAGAACTGTCGGGTATCTTAAAATTGAATTTTGAACTTCAGCAATCGAAAATATAAAACAACAGTTAAAACAATAACAATTAATAAAGTTCTTCCAACATCTACATAATCGTATCATTGCTAAATTCCAGGCTGCGCTCTTTGGTTTGCTGCTGTTATAGATTTCTCATTGTGGTATATTTATATACATATGTACATGTATCACTGTAACTCATCAACGCTGCGGTTTCGTTCTGCCTAATACTGGTTTTGCTGTTAAAACCTAATCATTTTGTTTCTTTTGTCTCATCAAATCAAAGTAAAATTGCGGTTAAATAAATATACGTAAATATATTTTAAATTTATCAAAATGAGTGAGTGAAAGTCAATAATCTCTTCTTCTAAGTCAGGAGATGACTTTTTCACACATCGAATCTGCTATGACAAAATTTAAAGCACTTTAAAAGGAAGATTGTAATCAGGCTCAAGTGGAAACTCGATTATCAACTTTAGACTCCAATTGGCAAACATTTAAAAACTGCCATGACAAACTAACTCGTACCAGGCTATCGGAAGAGGCAAAGAAACATAAATATTTTACTGAGGATATTTATGCTGCATGTGAAGAAACGTACGTCAACGCTAAGGCTTTAATGCTCACTATATTAGAGGAATTTCATAGTAAGCAGTCTCTTGATAATAGTAATGTGAACCAATCCATGAGCGGCTCCTCTCATCTGCGTTCTTTACCGAAGATCACCCTTCCCAAGTTCTCTGGGAATTATCATGATTGGAGACCTTTTCACGACTTATTTACATCCATGATCCATTCTAATTGTGACTAATCTGCCGTCGAAAAATTTTATTATCTCAGGAGCAGTCTCAACGGCGGAGCATTGCAGTGTATTTCAAATATGGCTGTTTCATCAGAGAATTTTGATCCAGCTTGGAACCTTTTGTGCGCTCAGTATGAAAATACACGTATGCTGATCAATTCTCATTTAGATTTCATATTTGATTTGCCACGACTTCAAAGAAAATCATCGTCGGAGCTAAATATCCTTTTATCAACCGTAAAAGAGTCACTTGGTGCTTTAGAGGTTTTAGGCTCTCCAGTCTGACATTGGGATCACATTATCGTAGTCTTGTAGTACGACGCTTAGATTCGTCATCTCATGAAGCTTGGGAACTCTGTCGTAGTTCATCTAAAAAGCCAGCTACATTTTCTGAGTTAGAGACTTTTCTCAGTGGGCGCATTCAAGCCCTGGAGACCGTAGAAGGCAGGGGAGGTCCGTTAAAGTCTGCCAAGAAGCCATCAGCAAATGCTCACGTAGCTACATCATCGAATCAAAAACGTCCTGTTGAAGTTCCAAATAAGTTACCTTTTCAATCCAAAACTAATTCTTGTTCTATTTGCAGCTCAGATCATTACATTTCGAGCTGTGATACCTACAACGCTAAAACGCCCCAGCAGAAACATTGTTTGCTAACCTCGAAGAATCTCTGCTACAATTGTCTTGGTACACATCGTATTGCGCAATGTAAAAGTTCAAAACGCTGTAGACATTGTCATGGTCTTCATCATCCCTCTATTCACGGTTATCGTTATCAATCTGATGACTCTAACATGGAAAATCAAACATCGCATACGACCAACTCGCAAGCAGCAGCTGTCAGCAATCATGCCGCTTTAACAGAAGTCAGTTGTCATTCGAAAATCTTGTTAGCTACGGCGCTAGTGCGCATTAGATCTTCTCTTGGTGTTTCCGTTACTGCTCATGCTTTACTTGATCAAGGATCTGAAGTTACACTAATCAGTGAAGATTTGGTTCAAAGACTCCATCTGAAAAAAACGTAAGGGAAACTTAAACTTGATTGGCATTTGTGCATTACAATCAGGCGCAACGAGAGGTTTGGTAAACTTTACACTTTGTCCACATTTCGAATCCAGTTTTCAATGTGAAGTATCTGCATACGTATTACCAAAACTAACTACTCAGTTACCATCATGCACAATTAAGCTTGATAATACTACATATCTTGAAGGCATTCAGCTGGCAGACCCCACCTATATGGTCACAAGCAAAATTGACTTAATAATAGGCGCTGATTTGTATGGCTACCTTTTGGAAGGACAAATTCGTAAAGGTGGTTTGAATTTACCTGTAGCTCAGCTTATGTCAATTGGGTGGATATTATCCGGTAGTGTACCTGAGGCACATACCCAAATCAACTTCTATTTGCACAGCTCAAACATTTCAGTGTCGTATCGACTACGATCTCGACGAATTGTTACAACGTTTCTGGATGCAAGAAGAAGAAGGGGTAAACCAGATATCGATTTTGACCACAGAATTCCTGACCTTATAGATTTTGCCGTATCGAACAGTATTGTATTACTGCGGAATTATAATACGATCTATCTTCTGACCATTCTCCCGTAATTTAAGCTACTACGGAAAAAATAACACTTTACAATCTAATAGAGTAACACAATATTTCAAAACTAATTAGTTGAAATATAAAAAATATATCAGCAATCATATTTTTTATTTATTTATTTATTGAATTTTTTTCATTTCCTGTACAACAAGACTAAGTCTTATATTTATAGTACAGGAACGCATTACGTTATAAACAATTTTATCATGAGCATGAACAAATTAGTTACAGAAAAACCAATATTGATAACATCTTACATGTAAAAGTTATATAAAAAATTTCTGAAACTATTAGCATTACTATTTATTTGTTGATTTCGTGGAAGATTGTTCCAAAGACGAGCGGCATGTACATAAAACTGCCATTCAGACACTAGATATTGATGTCGAGGTATTATAATATTTCGATTTCGAGACGAGTGGAAGAAACGTATTTTTTCAAATATATATTTGGGAGTTTGAGTATTTATTATTTTGTGCAAGAAGACAAGAATACGAATTTTTAATAGGCTATCAAGTGAAACTCCGTAAAGTTTATTGGAAACAGCAGAAACATGATCAAACCTTCTCAATCCATACATATATCTTATAATGTTGTTAAACAATATATTAAGCTTACTTTTACTACTTGAATCACAGCTTCCAAATAACTCGCACCCATAAATTAGAGAAGGAATCAGATACGTCTTGGCTAGTAAGGTTCTTATTCTTATTGGTGTAAAATATTGTGTAGACTTTAACTTGTAACTTTATATAAGTTTGACCAACCAGTGAGTTTATATGATCAGTCCATGTCAGATTGCTATTGAAAATTACACCGAGATTTTTCGCTGAATTAACAATTTTAATTTTTTCGCCATTTAACAAAATATCTTCTAGAATGTAACGATTTAAGCTCCTTTTACATATCACAATACATTTAGATTTGTGTGGATTCAAACAGAGTCCATTTTCACAAGCCCAGAGGTAAATTTTGTTCAAATCCTCATTTAGAGATGATATTCCTGAAACTATATTTTGAACAGAGCTACTTAGAGTAAGTTGCACGTCATCTGCGTATAAATGGATGTTACATTTAGAGAGTTGGTTTGGCAAATCGTTTATATATAAAGAAAATAAGAGTGGTCCTAAAATAGAACCTTGAGGTACTCCTCTATTAAGGGATACGCTATCTGACCATGTATTGTTCACAAACACCGATTGTGTGCGGTTCGTAAGATACGCATATATTATATTCACACTGATCCCTACATACAGCGTGAGGAAGATATCGATAATTATGTGAGAGACTTCACGTCTTTAATTTGTTCGACCATGGATAATTCTAAATCTCAATTTCTCTCAAAACCAAGTATACATATTTCTAACTTAGATATTGAAAAGATTCTTCTAGAAAAAAGAAAACTTAGACGAGAATGGAAGCAGAAAGCAGATCACCTGCTGCAAAACAGAGGCTTTTCGCTGCAAGATAGAAATTAAGGGGACCTTCATTCAGAAGAAAATATTTTGCAATAAAACAAAAATGCATTCGTGGTGTAAAAAATAAAACTTTTTTTTGCTAAAAGAAAATTGTTAAAGTGGCACATAAAATATATAGTAATGTGTTAATTTTCATTGCATTGCATTGATTTGAATATTTTTTATTTTTAAAATTATATCTCGTCGCGTTTTTATTTGTGAGTATATTTCACAGTTCAAAGCACAAACATTTTACAGACATACATACTTTTTCGGCAAACTTTTTTTATTTTTTATTATTGAATTTTTCTTATCGACATTTACAATATGTATTCAAATCTTAATTCTACTTGTTGTTTATTAGTTGTTACCAATGTAACCACTAACTGCTGTATACAGATCTCTGTGGATAATATCATTACGTATATACCATGGGGCGCCGACAATTTGTCGTAATATTCTGGACTGTCTTCTTTGAAGCTTTTGGATGTTAGATGAGCATGCAGTACCCCATAATTGGATTCCATATGTCCATATTGGTTTTATGATGGACTTGTATAAGAGAATTTTGTTGTCTAACGACAAGTTTGATTTTCGACAGAGAAGCCAATGTAGTTGAGCTGCTTTAAGTTTCATAGCCGTTATTTTCGCTTCAATATGACGAGCCCAGGTTAAGCGTTTATCTATATGAATTCCCAAGTACTTAACATGGTTTTCTACCGGAATAGTGATGTTATTTATTTTTACTGCTGGTCACGTTTGTCTTCTGAGCGTAAAGGTTAAGTGAGCACATTTAGCCGGGTTAACCTTTATTCTCCATTTTTCTAGAAAGGCCTCTGGTTCATTAATGTGCGACTGCAGATTTTGCAATGCGACTTTTGGGTCATGGTTGACGCTAATAAATGCTGTGTCGTCTGCAAATGTAGAGGTATGCGTGCTCAAGTTTGTTGGCATATCCGCTGTGTATATTATATATAGAAGCGGTCCTAATATGCTTCCTTGGGGGACCCAGCAGTAATTTTCTTGAGGGGGGAGCATTTATCTTGCGACCTTACCATGAATGTTCTGCCTGTTAGATAGCTCTCCAGAAGTTTGTGAGTGTTTTGAGGAAGCATTCGTGTTATTTTGATAAGTAGCCCATCATGCCAAACTTTGTCAAATGCTTGGGAAATGTCTTAATGGAGATTCTTGGATTATAGGGCATTTCATATGCCGTACAGCCTTCCATAAGCTGTAATTGGAATTTTTTGTGGCATCTAGGCTGTTTATATAGCCTTCTATTGCAGACTCGTGGTTCTGTCTCAATTTGTTGCGAAGAGTTGTCAGGCATAATTGTTGTTGTTGAAGTCGGTTGGTTAATAGGTAGGCTCACCACTCGATCCCACATCAAAATTATTTGCAGTTACGGTATTGTATAGCTGATTACTTCTAGGATTAATAAGTCTGGAGTCCCAATATGTATGTTTAGCGTTGAAATCTGGCCCAATGTGGATAAAAAGTTGAGAAATTTATCGTGTACAATATTGTGCCTCAGGGGACAATAAACGGATGACAAGGTAAGTTTGAAATCAGTAAGACTTATAGATGTCGCCTGGATACAATCTTCTGCGAACTCTGACAATGGTAAGTGTCTGATGTGTTTGTGCACAATTATGGCTGTGCCACCACAAGCCCGTCCGCTGGGATGTTTTGTGTCATACGTAAGGTATCCATTTACCCTAAAGCAGTTTTTATGAGTAAAGTGTGTTTCAGAGACAAGAAGTACGTCGATTTCATGCCTATGAAGAAAGTTTGCAACTTCGTGTTTATGTTCGGATAACCCGTTTGCATTCCAGAAACATATTTTTAACTGGTTCATTTGTTGTTGAGTAGAACTTGCAGGAGCATGTTCTGGTTTCGCATCATTTCCTGAAACATGTTCTGCATAGTGGCCATAGTTTAAATTAAATTTTCAATTGAGCCAGAAGGTATTTGTAGACCTTCCCTAGGAACATCAGCGTATGGAGGCTGCTTTGCGTTAGAAGTACACGGGGGATTTTTCGCCTTTTAAGACCTGGGCATATGATTGGTTTTGTTTGTTTGTGTATTACTAGCAACAGAGCCAGCGGCTTGGCTGGGCGCATATGACGGACCATATTGAGAGTGAGTATATTTTTGAACTAAAGCAGTTTTTTTTTAAATGCAAGAATTTAGAACCCCTTAAGGTTGCCGTGTGATTTTCGCCACAGTTGCTGCATTTCTTAACATTCGGGTCAGCTTTAAAACGATTACATTCGGCGGTTTTATGAGCGTCGCCACAAACCACACATGCGTGAGGCAATTTACAATATGTTTTTGTATGCCCATATTCCTGACAGTTTGCGCATTGGGAGGGATCCTTTCGTTGTAATGGCTCCTCAATAGTTATTCTTCTGTTGAGTAGGTAACGCAAGTTGTATATGGGATGAACTGAATTTTTGGTTTTGAGAACCGATGAATCAAACGATATCTCAATGCGGTGCATTGGTTGAGGAACTTTATTCCTGTTCAAAATGTTATGAACAGATTTTACCTCATACCCCTCTTGCTCTACGGCAGATTTTATTTCCTCTGTAGTAACAGAACTATCTATGCCTTTTATGACAATAATCAAACCCTTAGCACTTTTTAATTTATATGTATAGTAACTTTTATTATCTGTATACAGGTGTCTTGATATAATACGAAAGTTCGTTTCTGTTCTGGCTTGAATATTGGTCTCTTGAATTTGCCCGCGTCGTATAGAAACGACATAGAAATTATTCTTACCTACAAGTTGAGTCAACATGTTGACTATGCTATTTGATGTTTGCTCCCGCAGATAGATAGGTGGCGGTTTAACTTCTTTAGTGGCTGTTGCATTAGCTGATTCTGCTTCTTCATCGTCAGGTATGGATAGTATAGAGAAGAGACTACGTTAGAGCCTTTGTATTTTTTGGCCATGCGTTCCTGTTGGGTGGACCTAGGGCTAGTCTTTCTCTTAGTTATTGTAATATATCTGTACATGCCTGTTTGCACTTTAGTACTTTTTGGCACAGCTCCTGTATTTATTAATGATAATCGTGCTGTTTCAGGTTTTTCGTTATTAGTCCTCTGATCAGACGACTTCACACTTTGAACCACATTTACGGTCGGACAAACACACTTACTCAGGTTGGGCACACTTGCACTTAAATTACTGTATGGAAAACTAGTTGCGCTGGCAATTTTTGCACTTAAATACTTTTTATTTAATTCTGGGTATCGATAATTTCATTGCTCACGCTCGGAGAGCTTACCACAATATACGCATTTCTGCTATTCGTTGATAGAAGCAAATTTTTTGATGTCAGCAAATTAAATGTGAACATAAGAGTTAGCATAAGATTTTTGTGTTTATACGATATGTTGAATTTTATGTGGTGCTATATATGCTAACGGCCAGTTTTTAACTTAAAAATTAAAGTGTTTAAACTTAAGTTCTGTTTAAATACAAAATTAATTTTTATAGATCATATTTAAATACAACTTAAATCACTGACTACGTCCATTTAAATACAACTTGAGTTTTTCATACTACCATATGATTTGGACAGTTCTGCAAATTATGAAAATTGCGCATTGAAGTTTTTTTTATTTTTTGATAAACATATTCAATAAATAAACTCGCCGCGAATAAAAACATTGTGCTTACTATTATCAATATCAACTAAAACAATGAATTTAGATGAAGAATGATGCAGCTTTTGCCCATTTAGTTTACAACAATTTGTGCAGCAATCAGCTGTTAAATGAAGAAATTGTTTCTATTTTTTTGATATTTAATAGTGCTACCATACTTTTATCATAATAAAATATCAAACTTAATTTGAGACTGAAAAAATGAAACCGTATTTAACCCTTCGATGAGTGAGAAGGTCCCTAGGGACCTTTTCAAACTGAAATTACTCCTACTTCGGCCACTACAAAGTTACTCTGTATTCCAAGAGTATTTTGTTGCGGTTACAGCTGCATGGAATTTTGCGAATCCCACGAAGAAAAAGGAGTGGAAGCCAGTGACAGTGAAAGAGTTTGACGCCTTTGTAGCTATTATTTTGTATGCTGGACTCACAAGATCAAACCATGAACCAGCTATGGAATTATGGGGGGCGACGCGTTGCCTAATATACAAAGCTGCGTTGTCGTACGATCGCTTCATGTGTATAAAGCAATTTATTCGATTCGACAATGGAAATACTCGACAACAGCGACTCATCAACAGCAAAACTGCGGCTATTGACGATATTTGGCAAATGTTGCAACATAACTTGGCAACAGCTTACACTCCTCATGAAGCACTAACAGTTAATAAGCAGTTGATCCCTTACAGAGGCCGCACCCGCTTCACGCAATATATGCCGTCAAAGCCAGCTAAGTATGGTTTGAAAGTATGGTGGCTATGCGACTCACAGAGTTATTATCCTGTGAAGGGAATGATATATTCTGGAAAACTGCCAAACCAACAACGGGAGATAAACCAAGGGCAGAACGTAGTGCTGGATCTTGTGGAAAAATATTTAGATGCTGGCCGTACTATATACGCGGATAATTTCTTTACCACTCTTGACTTGGCGCGTATTTTGATGAGGAGGAAGACCGCATATGGTAGTACAGTGCGCTACAACAAAACATTCATTCCACAGGAGTTCAAGAAGAACCCGAAGCGCACCATCATTAGTACATTATTTGGGTTCAACGAAGGGAATATAGCGTTACGCTCATACGTGCCGAAAAAAAATAAAGTGGTGAACGTGCTCTCCACAATGCACTACACCTGCCGCGTTGACGAGCAAACCGAGAAGCGGAAGCCCTATGCCATATTAGATTACAACGCTAACAAATGCGGCGTTGATACCATGGATCAAATGCTAGGCACTTACAGCTGCAAAAGAGCAACACAACCATGGCCGTTGGCCATGTTTTATAATATGCTGGATGTCGCTGCATTGGCTGCTTTTACGATTTACAACGAAATGAAGCCTATAAAAAGGAGTGACAGACGGCGGTCATTCTTGTTACTGCTAACGAAACAATTGGCCACACCAAATATCGAAGAACGTGCCTTGAACAACCATATAACCTCATATCCAAGGATACGCAATGCGACTGCAACACTTGCGCACAGGGCGGGGGACAAAAAGTACACGCTCAACACCAATAATTTTTAAACTTTTTTATAATACTCTTAAGAAAATTCAAACAAAAAAAAAATTATTTTTGTATGTAGAATTTAGTTATAAACAATAAAAACAAAAAAAAATCCAAAAAAAAAATTTTTTTATATGAAAAAAAACATGATTTACACAAAAGGTCCGTAGGGACCTTTTCACACGGCCGTGAAGTCCAGAACTGTCACTCATCGGATGGTTAAATACAAATTAAGTTTAAGGAAAAATTAACTAATTTCGTATTTAAATATCAAGGTAAAAACTGGCCATAAGTCGTATAAACATTTGTTTGTGAAATTAGTCAGTTTGACAACATTTTTTAATTATTATTCAACTTCTGTATTTTATGTGTAATTTTTAAAATAAAATTAAATAATAAAAATATCAATAAAAAAAAAACGTAAATCATGACGTGGGAGGAAATTGGTCTAGCTATTGATTGTACAGTGCTGATCTTGGATGACGATGAAGTGGAATTAAAAGCAAAAAGACGCAGAGTTTTGCCAAAAAATGGGTTGAACGACGAGAGGAAGATGGTTTATGTGTAAAATTATACAAGGAATTGGAAGAGAAAGAACAATCTTTATACAAAAATTTCTTACGTATGGATATCTAAACTAAACAGGAAACAGTGATGCGCAAAAGCATTACTGCAAAGGATCGACTTATTTTGACTCTACGTTTCCTAAGCATTATACACTAAATATGCAAATAATGCACGAAAACATGAAAAACGTTTTAATAATTTATTGTTTATTTCCAGAGACGATTAATTTGAACACTGCCGCCGGCCACTATATTGCGTTTTGTGTGTGTATGTTTGTAGGTACATATGCAACAAGAAGTGTATTTACATAAAAAAAACTATCGGTGGCTGGGCTTAAGCATGCGGCGCATATGCATACGAATTTGACATATGCTGAAAAGCTTGCATACGCTTTTCAACAAATAACATATCTGTCAACATACGCAGGAAATTTGTCAAACACTTATAATATGCTGTTTACACGATATGCTAAAATTACCAACATAATATGCTGATTCAACATATCGTCTATACTTAGCTTTATATATCATAATTCTTCATTCTTTCTGATAATCCAGGTACGTATATATTCTATAGATTTACAAACAGAACTACCAAGAATTAAAAAATCTATATCTGTTTATCTAATTTAGATTTCATGTTGTTGAAACAATTTGTTCGTCATATTACCTGTTTTCATTACCAATATGTAATTCGCGTTATTATATATATTAGAGTATGTACTTCATTATTTCTGATAATACAGATATATACTCTATAGTTTTGTAAACAGAACCATACAAAATTTACAAATCCATAGAGTATATACCTGGATTATCAGAAATAATGAAGTATTCTAATAAACATATATAAATTTATTAAACTTAATGTAAATTGTTAATATAATTTTAAGAAAATTGTTAAATTACAATATATATTTAGATTATTCTTTCCCTGAAAATGACCAACGAAGTTGTTTGAAATATCGTAAATAAACAATAAAAAATCAAAACAAACAAGTGTTTTTATATTTTTTAAGAAAACAGACCTCAAGCCGAATTAATAGATACAAAGATGTTTAACAATTAAAAATAATGATTGGTTTTTATGTGCTATGTAGACCTTTTATATTGTTAAAAAATCTTTTTACTTTATTAATTATAATAATCATGTTTCTGTAGATTATATTTCTTCCCTGAAGATGATCAACAAAGTTGGTCGAAATATTGGAAAATAATAAAAGATAATAAAAAGTAAAAACGAACAAGTTTTTATATTTTTAATTAAAGAGACCTCAAGCCGAAATAATAAAGTAAAAAGATTTTTAATTAAAAATAATTTAAAAATTCTTGTTCTGTGATCAGATTTAAATTATTGAAATTATATTTAAGCCAATTTTTTGCGAAAAATTAAGAGAATTACATTTTTTTAATGATATTTAATTGACGTTTAGGTTCAAAATGCTATTGTTCGATGGGGAGCGTTTTCCTCACCGGCGGCGATATAGAGCAGTTAGGTTATCTTAAACTGTTGTCTATATGCCACTGTAAAAGTTCTTCTAGGGCAGATAATTTATTTTTATGCGACAACAAATATGCGACCGTGACTCAAACCAAGAAAAGAAAGACGATGTGTTTCGATTGATTTTAAATTAAACAATAATTTCTTTATTTAAAAATATTTAACTTAAACCTATCTTTACAATCTCAAACGGGACATCACTGTTATTGTTATTATTATTTGTTTCTCTCTGCCAATGTACCAATTCAATACAGTCAAATCCCGATAATTCGTACCCCGATAAATCGTAATTCCCGATAATTCGTAATAAACTATCGGTCTCTTGAAAAAATCTCGTAAAATTTCCATACATTTTGGTCCTCTCGCTAATTCGTATTTTTTTTTCAAATAAAATCTTCTTTACCTCTTATAAATCGTAATTGTTTGCTAACAACCACTTATTATTCGTAATAAAAATAAAAGAAACATGGAGAGAATGATTTTTTGTTTACCGCTATTTTTTTTGCGAGAATTTTTGGTTTTGCTTGTGTGTGTTTATTTTCTTAAGATCAGTTTGTTAATGAATCCCAGCAAGCCATATGAGGAGCATTCCATGAAAAAGTGGAACTCTGAACTGTTTTACAAATATGCATTTTTTATATATTATTGCACGTTTATATTGAGATTATGTTCTCATCTAAAATAATTTACAAAAGTTGTAGTGAGTATGTCTCATTTTTTGTAAATACCGTTATTTATTGAGAGTAACAACAAGTCGGATTTTTACATTAGTCTTTACACAACTTTTTGCGAGGTCGCTTAGTTCTTAGTTATAGTGTATGGTCCGCTGTATTTAACTGCATACTCATTGTTTTGGTTAAGTATTTTTTTGATAAGAAATTAATCATAACGGAAAGGTAAGTTTTGTAATGTGACAATTTTATCATTTATCTTCGAGTCAGTTTTGTTTTATATCAAAAGAAAAAAAGAAAAAATATATATAAAATAAAAATATCAAAAATGTATAATTAACAGTTCGAATAAAATATTAATAAATTGTGCTTAAAATTATAACTCCATGTGAAAAACATATTTAGATTATGTTTTAGGATATTTCCCCAACATCTAAAGTACTAATATTAAGTACTTTTGAAATGCAACAATGTATTATTTAGTACTGTTTTTCATTACATTATACCACATTATTATTTTTTTTGTTCTCTTGTTCTTCTTTGCTTTATTCAGCATTTTGAATCATGTATATCTTCTCAGCGGATTATACATGATATGAGAGAGACAAAAATATAAAAATTTTTATATTGGTATTTCCTTTATACATTATACAATAAAAGTTTTTTTTGATATTTGCATATTTTAATTAAACATACATACATGATAATGAATAAAATTTTCTAAAAGAACGATAGGCTTGATACATGGTAAATTGCTTGACAACGATCTTTTTGTCATCGAGCATTAAATGCGAAAACATCGTATTATATTCATCAAATTTAATTATTTTTTTTTGTTTTAAACGTGGTCATTTTTACCATTTGAAAATTTTATAAAGTTTAAAAACACAAAGAATAATAAGCACCGATTCATTAAGAACATATAGCTGACATTAAGAAAAATTTGGTTGTTAAATAAAAAAAAAAAAACAAGGAAACTTCTGAAATTTTTCATTCCGAAAATAAGAATAATATACATTTTTTTGGGAGCATAGAAAAAAGGTAATTAATAATTTTAGAAGTTTTTGAGTTTGTTTTCTGTTACTGATTAAGTCATTTTACTCCAGCTTCGTACTCTCGAGTGATTAATATTTATCTTGGATCAAGTTTTGTGTCCATGAGATCCATTTCCAAGATATTCACTCGAGAGTGACATCTTTAGTGTCTCCCGAGAAATTGTTAAGCGGCACTATATTCCTCGAATTGTACGCATAAAATCTGTGCCTCATGAACAACACAGATCCATCTGAGAAGGCAACAAATAAACTTCTTCCCAGGTTTACAAGAATAAGTAGGGCAGACAAATACATTCAAAAAAAAAATGCTGATAGTTATTAACATCATCTAAACAAGAGAAAAAAAACTACATATAGTATCTGATCAATTAACTCCAATAAATTTTATATATTCGGCTAACACAGTATTAAAAATATTTCTCTAAAAATTTAATTACTAATCACTATTCAATCTTAAAAGCAATTTGAAATTTTAAAAACTACTAAAAATTTACAACAAATGAAAACTTTTAATACTTTTCTACTTAAAACCAAGATTTAAACAACAATATTTGAAATATTATGATAAAGAATAAATATTAACAATAATCAATAGTTAAAATATTTTATCTTAAAATTTAAAACTATTTTTTTTTCAAAGACCAAAACAAGTTATACTAAAATCTAAATTCTAACATCTATAAAAAACAAGTTTGTTTAAATTTGAGCATGCAATTTCCTATATATAATTAGCTAAAAAAAAATTATAAATTTATATAACTAAACCTCTTATTTATTATACGATTGCATTCTAAATTTTGTTGTGTCATACTAATATTTACCTAAATATTCATTATAACTATAATCAATATCTTAATAATCGATAAAAAAAAGAAAAGAACATTGTATAAATCGACTCCAAAGACAACAAGCAGAAGGCCTTCAGCATCGTTGGAATCGAGATCCTACTGTAAGTCACAAATTGTTCTACTTCTTTTATCTGCAAAACGATGTTGATATTTTAGTATCATTACTTCTTATTATTGATTTTTTTTTGTTTTTCTCTCATTCATCATTATATATCACAACAACAAAGAAAGTTTGTTACCTAACTGTTAGTGAAGCTTGTTTTGAATTTATTAAATCTTTCTCTGTTGTTTGATATTTAAATGAGAATGATATTTTTTTTTTACTAACTCTAACATTAGTTTTATAAATTACCATTGAATATGATCTTCTACTAATCTTAAATTTAAGAGAAATTATTAATGATGAAGAGAATTTTGTTTATAATATACTTTTGAAATTTAAAAATATGCAAGCGTAAAAATCTTTTGATTAATGTAGAACTACAGGGACAGAGGTAAGATAAAGTGTGGTAGGGTTTTTCTTCAAAATAGTAGTAGGCCTGAGAAAAACATGGTTGGGAGGGTTGAGAGCCTTTTAGCAATGACACGAATGCTAACAAAAGGAAATAATTAGGGAAATAGGAAGAATCTTATATAATTATAAAAAAAAGGGCAACTAAATCGCACGTAATTTTTTTTTTGATTGTACGGAACCAGGTCCAATGGAACAAGATCTCTGCCCATATCTCCCGATCTAGCTAGTCAGCCAGTACGTGCGTAAGGTTCCATATGGCCAAACATTGTTGAAAAGTTTGCTTTTCAATTTCACTTAAAAGTAGCATCCACGCACATTACAAAAGAATGGCGCCCAACGTGGGGCCCCCTCAGAACATTGGAAAATCTTAATATACTTAATTGGTTCTTAACACCTTGCAATTTAAATTCATTTGTTTTGAGTCCCCAACACTAACATCCTAATATGACTTCATTTGTATAAGTATACCTAGATTTCATAGATTGATTTTTGTTTTTTTTTTATTTTCACCTAGTGTTTGTCATTTTGTTGGTTTAGACCAAGAATGAAATATAGGCAGTGTGTAGTTGGAATTATTGTAATTATTTAGATTTAACTAATTCTTTTGCAGTCCACCACTCTGTTTATATTCATTCCTTTCTGTTTAGTGAAATATAAAAAAAAAAAAAAAAAAATTTATCTTAGCGTTTGTTTAAGGTGCTAATTAACATATACATTAATTTAGAAATAAAAGCTTTGGAAATACGATTTTGATGGATTTAAAATTTGCCAAGTCGTCCACTTTTCATTCTTAATTGATAGTATGTTGTAATTAACATATAATTCAAATTCCAAAACAAATTTCCTGTATCAAATCTTAATTGTTTTTTTATATTTACACACAACCTTACCTCGTAGTCCAGGTGAGTTCTACAGATATCATATATTAGTTTTGTTTTTTTTTTTCGAAATGTCCCTTATTCACAGTAATGAGAATATTGCTTCACTAACTGAAGATAATAATGTTCGTCAATGTTCTGTCTGCAAAAAGGACTATGAAATTGACGACATTGTGGTTTCTACACCTTGTAATCACGTTTTCCACAAGGAATGTATAATCGACATACTTAAGGAAACTCAGAGTTGTCCAATATGTGGTAAGGCCTGTAGGCAAACTAAATTAAAATCTTTTAACCTTTTAGCAGAGACTGAAAGACAGCCTAATGTTACACCAGCTCCCACAAATATTCATAATAACCCTAACCAAGGTGCTATACCTAAAGCTCCAACACAAAATAGAAAAGCTAAACGCAATTTACTTGACAATACCATGGCTCAAACTCCAGCATTTAATAGAAATAACCTGATAAGCTCATTAGATAGTTTAGTTAACATTTCTCAGCAAAACGTAAATTCTCAAAATATACCACAAAATCAGGATACTCACAATATCTCGGATAGTACCCTTCAATTTCTAATCAATGAAGCTGTTAAAAGTCAATTGTCTTCATTGAATGTA
Organism: Bellardia bayeri; assembly: GCA_950370525.1. NCBI lineage: Eukaryota > Metazoa > Arthropoda > Insecta > Diptera > Calliphoridae > Bellardia > Bellardia bayeri. Next base: position 33,593,546 of record OX493267.1, read on the forward strand.
AATCAGAATCCTACTTATAGACCAAGCTATGTTGACCAAATCAATACTAATCAAAATTCTCAAAATCGAAATAAAAACATGGAAAATACTAGGCAAAGTTTTGGTAATCGTAATTTTAATAAGAATTCGAATAGAAATTTGACTAATAGGCAAAATATTAGAAGGACACAATTTCATCAAAATTTTGATCTTACTACAGATAAAGTGTCAAACATTATGTCGGGATGGCATTTAAAATTCAGTGGTCAAGATAAAGATGGCTTGTCTGTCGATAATTTCATCTATAGAGCGCATGCACTTACAGTTCAAAGTTTACGTGCTGACTTTGATATTTTATGTAGACATATACATTTACTCTTTAGTGGAAAAACCATAGATTGGTTCTGGCGATTTCATCGCACAGCAAATATATTAGATTGGGAAACATTGTGTTTTGAATTGAGAAACCAGTTTCGAGATCGCAGGACTGATTTCGGCTTGAAAGAGCAAATACGAAACAGAAAACAAAGGGTAGGAGAAAAATTCGATACGTATTATGAAGCAATTTTACAGCTAACTGATCGTTTGCAGAATCCTATTAACGAATTAGAACTAATTGAAATAATTAAGCGTAACTTAAAACCTGAGGTTCGCAAAGAGTTGTTACATTTTGAAATGGAATCTATTTCTCAACTGAAAGAGTTTGTACGCAAACATGAGATTCTTGATGAGGAATTAGATGGTCGTAAATCTAATTGAACCTTTATGCCTCGTAAGACTATATCGGAAATTGAGACCACTGTTAGAGATGAAGAAGAATTAGTTCAGATTGATGAAATAAAGGAAGTATTATGCTGGAATTGCTTAGAAAAAGACCATCGTTTCGATGATTGTTTAGGAGAAAGACGCATTTTTTGCTATGGGTGTGATGCACCAAATATATTCAAACCTAATTGCACCAAGTGCAACAAGTTTTCAAAAAACTTCCAAAGCAACCCACGACAAAAGCAGTTTCAATCAAAAGCAACCCAAATTTAAAATCTGTTGTTTGTCAGACAGATCCTTATAAAACCTCTAATAATACAAAACCTTCAAATGATAATCTAACTACAAAATATTTTAAACCATTTCATGTGAGACTTAGAGAATATAACGAGGCCAGATTGAGAATATTTTGTGAAGAAGTTGTAGTATCAAGAAAAGATGTAGTTAAAAAAGTAAAACGAAATACTAAAAGACTTAGAGAATATTTTAAGAGGATTATTAAAAACCGGAAATACTTTTCTGCAGCTACAGTATCTAATGTAAATCCATTTGATATTCGACCATTTACTACGGTTAAAATTTTTAATGAAAATGTAGTCGGTTTAATAGATACTGGTGCTACAATCTCGTGTTTTGCTGGCGATTATGCTAGAAAATATTTAGAAAACACAAACAACATTTTTAAGAAATTTAGAATTACATTAAAGACTGCTGATGGTACGAATCATTCTGCTATTGGTAGTGTAACAACATTAGTTACGTTTAGAGATGAAAGTAAACCATTAACATTTTTAATAATTCCTCGTTTGACCCAAAACATATATTTAGGCGTAGACTTTGTTAAGACCTTTGGCCTAGTCAAAGATTTGTTTATTGATTGTGTTAACAATTTTCCAATTAAAAACGTTGATGAGGTTAAAGGTGATGAAAATTTCCATTTGTTAGATGAAAAACAGAGATCAAGACTTGAGTCAACTATTAATTCCTTTCCGTCGCCTGCTGTCGAAAAACTTCTATTTGCAGAGATTGACCGTATGTTGCAATTGGGAGTCATTGAAGAGTCCCAAAGTCCGCCTGTGACTCTCGTGCAAAAAACGGGTAAGGTCAGAATGTGTCTGGATGCTAGAAAGGTCAACAGCGTTACAGTTAAAGATGCTTATCCTTTACCTCTTATCGATGGAATTCTCAGTCGGCTCCCAAAAGCAAGATTCATCTCGAGTCTTGACTTAAAGGATGCCTTCTGGCAAATTCCATTGGATGATATGTCAAAGGTGAATACAGCTTTTACTGTACCGGGTCGGCCTTTGTACCAATTCGTCACTATGCCCTTCGGTTTATGCAACGCGCCACAGACGATGTCCCGACTTATGGACAAAGTGATTCCGGCTCATTTGCGCACTAAAGTATTCGTTTATTTGGACGATTTGCTTCTTATCACGGAAACTTTTGATGAACATGTCTTACTATTACATGAGGTCGCAGTTTGTATTAGAAAAGCTAATTTGACTATTAATATTGAAAAAAGTAAATTTCTTCTTAAACAAGTGAATTACTTAGGCCATATCATCGGTCATGGGACAATCAAAACAGACCCGGATAAAGTACAGTCCATTCGAGAATTTCCATTACCAACATCCGTACGTCAACTTAGACGATTTTTAGGTATTTGTGGTTGGTACCGACGTTTTGTCCGGAATTTTGCAACCCTGACGACACCCTTGACGGACATGTTACAAAAAAACCGAAAATTGATCTGGTCCGACGAAGCTAAGTCTTCATTCGAAGAGCTTAAGAAGTCTCTTTGTTGCGCACCTGTCCTACACAACCCAGACTTTCCACGTCCGTTCTCCATTCAATGTGATGCGAACCAATATGGGATTGGGGCTGTTCTCGCTCAGAGAAACGACGACATGGACGAAGTACCGATTGCGTTCATGAGCCATAAGTTCACACCTGCACAGAAAAACTATACAGTTTCTGAACAGGAATGTTTGGCGGCTGTTATGGCAATCAAAAAATTTCGTGCCTACGTAGAATGTCACAAATTTGAAGTCATAACAGACCACGCTTCGCTAAAATGGCTCATGAATCAGTCTGACTTACATGGACGTTTAGCCCGATGGGCCTTAAAGCTACAAGGCTTTAATTTCACAATATGTCACAGAAAAGGTAGTCAAAATATAGTTCCTGACTCTTTATCGCGGATACATTCGGAAAACAACGACGAAATTAGTGTTAACAATTTAGACCAACAGTTTGCATCGGAAATCGAAAACTCGATTGAAATTGATATGCAATCTGATGAATTTAAATCTTCAGAATATATTTCTTTGATAAAGAAACTTAATTCCAAAATAAATAAAATACCAGATTTCAAAATTGTTGATGGTTTTATATATAAAAGGTGTGAATTTGCAACTGGCGATGAACGGCAGGAAGAATTTTCTTGGAAACTTCGGGTCCCTATTTCAATGACAAATGACCTTATTAAAAGAGCTCATGACCACCCGTTGTGTTCCCATGGCGGAGTTGGAAAAATTTTACGTCGCCTTAAGACATTTTACTTCTGGTCCAAAATGGCAAAGCAAACTGCAGACTACGTTTCTGCTTGTGATATTTGTAAGCAAACTAAAGCTTCAAATAAATGCTTACGACCGCCTATGGGACAACCATCTACATCTGTTCGTATTTTTCAAAAACTTTATTTAGATTTGCTAGGGCCTTATCCTAGATCTTCTTCTGGAAACATTGGAATTATTATAGCGTTGGATCATTTATCCAAATTTCATTTCTTAGAGCCCATAAAAAAATTTACTTCTAATGTAAATTTATTGAGAAGAGAATTTTTCACATATTTGGTGTCCCGGAGTCAATTACCACTGACAATGAGGTACAATTTAAATCTAATTTGTTCAAAGAGTTTATGGAATCGTATGGTGTTTTTCACAATTTTACTGCCATTTATTCGCCTCAGGCTAACGCAAGTGAGCGAGTAAATAGGTCAGTGTTAGCGGCAATAAGGGCATATGTGAAACCCTCTCAAAAAGATTGGGACGCAAAACTTTCCGCAATTAGTTGCGCATTGCGAAGTTCAGTACATAATACCACAGGATATTCCCCTTATTTCCTCTTATTCGGCCAAAATATGCTGACAAACGGCAAAACGTATTCCCTCTTGCGTACACTTAATATGTTAGAAACTCCTGTTGACTTAAAACACGATGAGAAACTAGAGCTCTTGAGAGAAAAGGCACGAGACAACATACGAAAATCTTACGATAAAAACGTAAAATACTATAATCTTAGATCTCGAGCTATAAATTTTAATATCGGCCAAATTGTGTACAGACGAAACTTTTCTCAGTCTAAGGCTGCAGAACATTACAATAGCAAATTAGCAAATCAATTTGAAAATGCTAGGGTTAAAGCTAAATATGGTACGTGTTATTATGAATTAGAGGACATGACAGGCAAGCCTCTAGGAAAATTTCATGCCAAGGACATTCGTTCATAACTACGCCACTATAATTCATATTGGAACATTTTATTTTACTGTATAAAATTGCTGTCTTCAGCTTATGTTTCATTATTTGAAAATAATTCGCCATAACCTGTTTTGTAATGCGACAATTTTATCATTTATCTTCGAGTCAGTTTTTTTTTATATCAAAAGAAAAAAAAGAAAAAATATATATAAAATAAAAATATCAAAAATGTATAATTAACAGTTCGAATAAAAAAAATAATAAATTGTGCTTAAAATTCTAACTCCATGTGAAAAACATATTTAGATTATGTTTTAGGATATTTCCCCAACATCTAAAGTACTAATATTAAGGACTTTTGAAATGCAACAATGTATTATTTAGTACTGTTTTTCATTACATTATACCACATTATTATTTTTTTTGTTCTCTTGTTCTTCTTTGCTTTATTCAGCATTTTGAATCATGTATATCTTCTCAGCGGATTATACATGATATGAGAGAGACAAAAATATAAAAATTTTTATATTGGTATTTCCTTTATACATTATACAATAAAAGTTTTTTTTGATATTTGCATATTTTAATTAAACATACATACATGATAATGAATAAAATTTTCTAAAAGAACGATAGGCTTGATACATGGTAAATTGCTTGACAACGATCTTTTTGTCATCGAGCATTAAATGCGAAAACATCGTATTATATTCATCAAATTTAATTATTTTTTTTTGTTTTAAACGTGGTCATTTTTACCATTTGAAAATTTTATAAAGTTTAAAAACACAAAGAATAATAAGCACCGATTCATTAAGAACATATAGCTGACATTAAGAAAAATTTGGTTGTTAAATAAAAAAAAAAAAACAAGGAAACTTCTGAAATTTTTCATTCCGAAAATAAGAATAATATACATTTTTTTGGGAGCATAGAAAAAAGGTAATTAATAATTTTAGAAGTTTTTGAGTTTGTTTTCTGTTACTGATTAAGTCATTTTACTCCAGCTTCGTACTCTCGAGTGATTAATATTTATCTTGGATCAAGTTTTGTGTCCATGAGATCCATTTCCAAGATATTCACTCGAGAGTGACATCTTTAGTGTCTCCCGAGAAATTGTTAAGCGGCACTATATTCCTCGAATTGTACGCATAAAATCTGTGCCTCATGAACAACACAGATCCATCTGAGAAGGCAACAAATAAACTTCTTCCCAGGTTTACAAGAATAAGTAGGGCAGACAAATACATTCAAAAAAAAAATGCTGATAGTTATTAACATCATCTAAACAAGAGAAAAAAAACTACATATAGTATCTGATCAATTAACTCCAATAAATTTTATATATTCGGCTAACACAGTATTAAAAATATTTCTCTAAAAATTTAATTACTAATCACTATTCAATCTTAAAAGCAATTTGAAATTTTAAAAACTACTAAAAATTTACAACAAATGAAAACTTTTAATACTTTTCTACTTAAAACCAAGATTTAAACAACAATATTTGAAATATTATGATAAAGAATAAATATTAACAATAATCAATAGTTAAAATATTTTATCTTAAAATTTAAAACTATTTTTTTTTCAAAGACCAAAACAAGTTATACTAAAATCTAAATTCTAACATCTATAAAAAACAAGTTTGTTTAAATTTGAGCATGCAATTTCCTATATATAATTAGCTAAAAAAAAATTATAAATTTATATAACTAAACCTCTTATTTATTATACGATTGCATTCTAAATTTTGTTGTGTCATACTAATATTTACCTAAATATTCATTATAACTATAATCAATATCTTAATAATCGATAAAAAAAAGAAAAGAACATTGTATAAATCGACTCCAAAGACAACAAGCAGAAGGCCTTCAGCATCGTTGGAATCGAGATCCTACTGTAAGTCACAAATTGTTCTACTTCTTTTATCTGCAAAACGATGTTGATATTTTAGTATCATTACTTCTTATTATTGATTTTTTTTTGTTTTTCTCTCATTCATCATTATATATCACAACAACAAAGAAAGTTTGTTACCTAACTGTTAGTGAAGCTTGTTTTGAATTTATTAAATCTTTCTCTGTTGTTTGATATTTAAATGAGAATGATATTTTTTTTTTACTAACTCTAACATTAGTTTTATAAATTACCATTGAATATGATCTTCTACTAATCTTAAATTTAAGAGAAATTATTAATGATGAAGAGAATTTTGTTTATAATATACTTTTGAAATTTAAAAATATGCAAGCGTAAAAATCTTTTGATTAATGTAGAACTACAGGGACAGAGGTAAGATAAAGTGTGGTAGGGTTTTTCTTCAAAATAGTAGTAGGCCTGAGAAAAACATGGTTGGGAGGGTTGAGAGCCTTTTAGCAATGACACGAATGCTAACAAAAGGAAATAATTAGGGAAATAGGAAGAATCTTATATAATTATAAAAAAAAGGGCAACTAAATCGCACGTAATTTTTTTTTTGATTGTACGGAACCAGGTCCAATGGAACAAGATCTCTGCCCATATCTCCCGATCTAGCTAGTCAGCCAGTACGTGCGTAAGGTTCCATATGGCCAAACATTGTTGAAAAGTTTGCTTTTCAATTTCACTTAAAAGTAGCATCCACGCACATTACAAAAGAATGGCGCCCAACGTGGGGCCCCCTCAGAACATTGGAAAATCTTAATATACTTAATTGGTTCTTAACACCTTGCAATTTAAATTCATTTGTTTTGAGTCCCCAACACTAACATCCTAATATGACTTCATTTGTATAAGTATACCTAGATTTCATAGATTGATTTTTGTTTTTTTTTTATTTTCACCTAGTGTTTGTCATTTTGTTGGTTTAGACCAAGAATGAAATATAGGCAGTGTGTAGTTGGAATTATTGTAATTATTTAGATTTAACTAATTCTTTTGCAGTCCACCACTCTGTTTATATTCATTCCTTTCTGTTTAGTGAAATATAAAAAAAAAAAAAAAAAAATTTATCTTAGCGTTTGTTTAAGGTGCTAATTAACATATACATTAATTTAGAAATAAAAGCTTTGGAAATACGATTTTGATGGATTTAAAATTTGCCAAGTCGTCCACTTTTCATTCTTAATTGATAGTATGTTGTAATTAACATATAATTCAAATTCCAAAACAAATTTCCTGTATCAAATCTTAATTGTTTTTTTATATTTACACACAACCTTACCTCGTAGTCCAGGTGAGTTCTACAGATATCATATATTAGTTTTGTTTTTTTTTTTCGAAATGTCCCTTATTCACAGTAATGAGAATATTGCTTCACTAACTGAAGATAATAATGTTCGTCAATGTTCTGTCTGCAAAAAGGACTATGAAATTGACGACATTGTGGTTTCTACACCTTGTAATCACGTTTTCCACAAGGAATGTATAATCGACATACTTAAGGAAACTCAGAGTTGTCCAATATGTGGTAAGGCCTGTAGGCAAACTAAATTAAAATCTTTTAACCTTTTAGCAGAGACTGAAAGACAGCCTAATGTTACACCAGCTCCCACAAATATTCATAATAACCCTAACCAAGGTGCTATACCTAAAGCTCCAACACAAAATAGAAAAGCTAAACGCAATTTACTTGACAATACCATGGCTCAAACTCCAGCATTTAATAGAAATAACCTGATAAGCTCATTAGATAGTTTAGTTAACATTTCTCAGCAAAACGTAAATTCTCAAAATATACCACAAAATCAGGATACTCACAATATCTCGGATAGTACCCTTCAATTTCTAATCAATGAAGCTGTTAAAAGTCAATTGTCTTCATTGAATGTAAATCAGAATCCTACTTATAGACCAAGCTATGTTGACCAAATCAATACTAATCAAAATTCTCAAAATCGAAATAAAAACATGGAAAATACTAGGCAAAGTTTTGGTAATCGTAATTTTAATAAGAATTCGAATAGAAATTTGACTAATAGGCAAAATATTAGAAGGACACAATTTCATCAAAATTTTGATCTTACTACAGATAAAGTGTCAAACATTATGTCGGGATGGCATTTAAAATTCAGTGGTCAAGATAAAGATGGCTTGTCTGTCGATAATTTCATCTATAGAGCGCATGCACTTACAGTTCAAAGTTTACGTGCTGACTTTGATATTTTATGTAGACATATACATTTACTCTTTAGTGGAAAAACCATAGATTGGTTCTGGCGATTTCATCGCACAGCAAATATATTAGATTGGGAAACATTGTGTTTTGAATTGAGAAACCAGTTTCGAGATCGCAGGACTGATTTCGGCTTGAAAGAGCAAATACGAAACAGAAAACAAAGGGTAGGAGAAAAATTCGATACGTATTATGAAGCAATTTTACAGCTAACTGATCGTTTGCAGAATCCTATTAACGAATTAGAACTAATTGAAATAATTAAGCGTAACTTAAAACCTGAGGTTCGCAAAGAGTTGTTACATTTTGAAATGGAATCTATTTCTCAACTGAAAGAGTTTGTACGCAAACATGAGATTCTTGATGAGGAATTAGATGGTCGTAAATCTAATTGAACCTTTATGCCTCGTAAGACTATATCGGAAATTGAGACCACTGTTAGAGATGAAGAAGAATTAGTTCAGATTGATGAAATAAAGGAAGTATTATGCTGGAATTGCTTAGAAAAAGACCATCGTTTCGATGATTGTTTAGGAGAAAGACGCATTTTTTGCTATGGGTGTGATGCACCAAATATATTCAAACCTAATTGCACCAAGTGCAACAAGTTTTCAAAAAACTTCCAAAGCAACCCACGACAAAAGCAGTTTCAATCAAAAGCAACCCAAATTTAAAATCTGTTGTTTGTCAGACAGATCCTTATAAAACCTCTAATAATACAAAACCTTCAAATGATAATCTAACTACAAAATATTTTAAACCATTTCATGTGAGACTTAGAGAATATAACGAGGCCAGATTGAGAATATTTTGTGAAGAAGTTGTAGTATCAAGAAAAGATGTAGTTAAAAAAGTAAAACGAAATACTAAAAGACTTAGAGAATATTTTAAGAGGATTATTAAAAACCGGAAATACTTTTCTGCAGCTACAGTATCTAATGTAAATCCATTTGATATTCGACCATTTACTACGGTTAAAATTTTTAATGAAAATGTAGTCGGTTTAATAGATACTGGTGCTACAATCTCGTGTTTTGCTGGCGATTATGCTAGAAAATATTTAGAAAACACAAACAACATTTTTAAGAAATTTAGAATTACATTAAAGACTGCTGATGGTACGAATCATTCTGCTATTGGTAGTGTAACAACATTAGTTACGTTTAGAGATGAAAGTAAACCATTAACATTTTTAATAATTCCTCGTTTGACCCAAAACATATATTTAGGCGTAGACTTTGTTAAGACCTTTGGCCTAGTCAAAGATTTGTTTATTGATTGTGTTAACAATTTTCCAATTAAAAACGTTGATGAGGTTAAAGGTGATGAAAATTTCCATTTGTTAGATGAAAAACAGAGATCAAGACTTGAGTCAACTATTAATTCCTTTCCGTCGCCTGCTGTCGAAAAACTTCTATTTGCAGAGATTGACCGTATGTTGCAATTGGGAGTCATTGAAGAGTCCCAAAGTCCGCCTGTGACTCTCGTGCAAAAAACGGGTAAGGTCAGAATGTGTCTGGATGCTAGAAAGGTCAACAGCGTTACAGTTAAAGATGCTTATCCTTTACCTCTTATCGATGGAATTCTCAGTCGGCTCCCAAAAGCAAGATTCATCTCGAGTCTTGACTTAAAGGATGCCTTCTGGCAAATTCCATTGGATGATATGTCAAAGGTGAATACAGCTTTTACTGTACCGGGTCGGCCTTTGTACCAATTCGTCACTATGCCCTTCGGTTTATGCAACGCGCCACAGACGATGTCCCGACTTATGGACAAAGTGATTCCGGCTCATTTGCGCACTAAAGTATTCGTTTATTTGGACGATTTGCTTCTTATCACGGAAACTTTTGATGAACATGTCTTACTATTACATGAGGTCGCAGTTTGTATTAGAAAAGCTAATTTGACTATTAATATTGAAAAAAGTAAATTTCTTCTTAAACAAGTGAATTACTTAGGCCATATCATCGGTCATGGGACAATCAAAACAGACCCGGATAAAGTACAGTCCATTCGAGAATTTCCATTACCAACATCCGTACGTCAACTTAGACGATTTTTAGGTATTTGTGGTTGGTACCGACGTTTTGTCCGGAATTTTGCAACCCTGACGACACCCTTGACGGACATGTTACAAAAAAACCGAAAATTGATCTGGTCCGACGAAGCTAAGTCTTCATTCGAAGAGCTTAAGAAGTCTCTTTGTTGCGCACCTGTCCTACACAACCCAGACTTTCCACGTCCGTTCTCCATTCAATGTGATGCGAACCAATATGGGATTGGGGCTGTTCTCGCTCAGAGAAACGACGACATGGACGACATGGAAGATATCGATAATTATGTGAGAGACTTCACGTCTTTAATTTGTTCGACCATGGATAATTCTAAATCTCAATTTCTCTCAAAACCAAGTATACATATTTCTAACTTAGATATTGAAAAGATTCTTCTAGAAAAAAGAAAACTTAGACGAGAATGGAAGCAGAAAGCAGATCACCTGCTGCAAAACAGAGGCTTTTCGCTGCAAGATAGAAATTAAGGGGACCTTCATTCAGAAGAAAATATTTTGCAATAAAACAAAAATGCATTCGTGGTGTAAAAAATAAAACTTTTTTTTGCTAAAAGAAAATTGTTAAAGTGGCACATAAAATATATAGTAATGTGTTAATTTTCATTGCATTGCATTGATTTGAATATTTTTTATTTTTAAAATTATATCTCGTCGCGTTTTTATTTGTGAGTATATTTCACAGTTCAAAGCACAAACATTTTACAGACATACATACTTTTTCGGCAAACTTTTTTTATTTTTTATTATTGAATTTTTCTTATCGACATTTACAATATGTATTCAAATCTTAATTCTACTTGTTGTTTATTAGTTGTTACCAATGTAACCACTAACTGCTGTATACAGATCTCTGTGGATAATATCATTACGTATATACCATGGGGCGCCGACAATTTGTCGTAATATTCTGGACTGTCTTCTTTGAAGCTTTTGGATGTTAGATGAGCATGCAGTACCCCATAATTGGATTCCATATGTCCATATTGGTTTTATGATGGACTTGTATAAGAGAATTTTGTTGTCTAACGACAAGTTTGATTTTCGACAGAGAAGCCAATGTAGTTGAGCTGCTTTAAGTTTCATAGCCGTTATTTTCGCTTCAATATGACGAGCCCAGGTTAAGCGTTTATCTATATGAATTCCCAAGTACTTAACATGGTTTTCTACCGGAATAGTGATGTTATTTATTTTTACTGCTGGTCACGTTTGTCTTCTGAGCGTAAAGGTTAAGTGAGCACATTTAGCCGGGTTAACCTTTATTCTCCATTTTTCTAGAAAGGCCTCTGGTTCATTAATGTGCGACTGCAGATTTTGCAATGCGACTTTTGGGTCATGGTTGACGCTAATAAATGCTGTGTCGTCTGCAAATGTAGAGGTATGCGTGCTCAAGTTTGTTGGCATATCCGCTGTGTATATTATATATAGAAGCGGTCCTAATATGCTTCCTTGGGGGACCCAGCAGTAATTTTCTTGAGGGGGGAGCATTTATCTTGCGACCTTACCATGAATGTTCTGCCTGTTAGATAGCTCTCCAGAAGTTTGTGAGTGTTTTGAGGAAGCATTCGTGTTATTTTGATAAGTAGCCCATCATGCCAAACTTTGTCAAATGCTTGGGAAATGTCTTAATGGAGATTCTTGGATTATAGGGCATTTCATATGCCGTACAGCCTTCCATAAGCTGTAATTGGAATTTTTTGTGGCATCTAGGCTGTTTATATAGCCTTCTATTGCAGACTCGTGGTTCTGTCTCAATTTGTTGCGAAGAGTTGTCAGGCATAATTGTTGTTGTTGAAGTCGGTTGGTTAATAGGTAGGCTCACCACTCGATCCCACATCAAAATTATTTGCAGTTACGGTATTGTATAGCTGATTACTTCTAGGATTAATAAGTCTGGAGTCCCAATATGTATGTTTAGCGTTGAAATCTGGCCCAATGTGGATAAAAAGTTGAGAAATTTATCGTGTACAATATTGTGCCTCAGGGGACAATAAACGGATGACAAGGTAAGTTTGAAATCAGTAAGACTTATAGATGTCGCCTGGATACAATCTTCTGCGAACTCTGACAATGGTAAGTGTCTGATGTGTTTGTGCACAATTATGGCTGTGCCACCACAAGCCCGTCCGCTGGGATGTTTTGTGTCATACGTAAGGTATCCATTTACCCTAAAGCAGTTTTTATGAGTAAAGTGTGTTTCAGAGACAAGAAGTACGTCGATTTCATGCCTATGAAGAAAGTTTGCAACTTCGTGTTTATGTTCGGATAACCCGTTTGCATTCCAGAAACATATTTTTAACTGGTTCATTTGTTGTTGAGTAGAACTTGCAGGAGCATGTTCTGGTTTCGCATCATTTCCTGAAACATGTTCTGCATAGTGGCCATAGTTTAAATTAAATTTTCAATTGAGCCAGAAGGTATTTGTAGACCTTCCCTAGGAACATCAGCGTATGGAGGCTGCTTTGCGTTAGAAGTACACGGGGGATTTTTCGCCTTTTAAGACCTGGGCATATGATTGGTTTTGTTTGTTTGTGTATTACTAGCAACAGAGCCAGCGGCTTGGCTGGGCGCATATGACGGACCATATTGAGAGTGAGTATATTTTTGAACTAAAGCAGTTTTTTTTTAAATGCAAGAATTTAGAACCCCTTAAGGTTGCCGTGTGATTTTCGCCACAGTTGCTGCATTTCTTAACATTCGGGTCAGCTTTAAAACGATTACATTCGGCGGTTTTATGAGCGTCGCCACAAACCACACATGCGTGAGGCAATTTACAATATGTTTTTGTATGCCCATATTCCTGACAGTTTGCGCATTGGGAGGGATCCTTTCGTTGTAATGGCTCCTCAATAGTTATTCTTCTGTTGAGTAGGTAACGCAAGTTGTATATGGGATGAACTGAATTTTTGGTTTTGAGAACCGATGAATCAAACGATATCTCAATGCGGTGCATTGGTTGAGGAACTTTATTCCTGTTCAAAATGTTATGAACAGATTTTACCTCATACCCCTCTTGCTCTACGGCAGATTTTATTTCCTCTGTAGTAACAGAACTATCTATGCCTTTTATGACAATAATCAAACCCTTAGCACTTTTTAATTTATATGTATAGTAACTTTTATTATCTGTATACAGGTGTCTTGATATAATACGAAAGTTCGTTTCTGTTCTGGCTTGAATATTGGTCTCTTGAATTTGCCCGCGTCTTAAAATTTAAAACAAATTTAAAACTATTTTTTTTCAAAGACCAAAACAAGTTATACTAAAATCTAAATTCTAACATCTATAAAAAACAAGTTTGTTTAAATTTGAGCATGCAATTTCCTATATATAATTAGCTATAAAAAAAAATTATAAATTTATATAACTAAACCTCTTATTTATTATACGATTGCATTCTAAATTTTGTTGTATCATACTAATATTTACCTAAATATTCATTATAACTATAATCAATATCTTAATAATCGATAAAAAAAAAAAGAAAAGAACATTGTATAAATCGACTCCAAAGACAACAAGCAGAAGGCCTTCAGCATCGTTGGAATCGAGATCCTACTGTAAGTCACAAATTGTTTTATTTCTTTTATCTGCAAAACGATGTTGATATTTTAGTATCATTACTTCTTATTATTGATTTTTTTTTGTTTTTCTCTCATTCATCATTATATATTACAACAACAAAGAAAGTTTGTTGCCTAACTGTTAGTGAAGCTTGTTTTGAATTTATTAAATCTTTCTTTGTTGTTTGATATTTAAATGAGAATGATATTTTTTTTTACTAACTCTAACTTTAGTTTTATAAATTACCATTGAATATGATCTTCTACTAATCTTAAATTTAAGAGAAATTATTAATGATGAAGAGAATTTTGTTTATAATATACTTTTGAAATTTAAAAATATGCAAGCGTAAAAATCTTTTGATTAATGTAGAACTACAGGGACAGAGGTAAGATAAAGTGTGGTAGGGTTTTTCTTCAAAATAGTAGTAGGCCTGAGAAAAACATGGTTGGGAGGGTTGAGAGCCTTTTGGCAATGACACCAATGCTAACAAAAGGAAATAATTAGGGAAATAGGAAGAATCTTATATAATTATAAAAAAAAGGGCAACTAAATCGCACGTAATTTTTTTTTTGATTGTACGGAACCAGGTCCAATGGAACAAGATCTCCGCCCATATCTCCCGATCTAGCGTGCGTAAGGTTCCATATGGTCAAACATTGTTGAAAAGTTTACTTTTCAATTTCACTTAAAAGTAGCATCCACGCACATTACAGTTTCGATGTCCCATACGTGACGCTTAATTCCTTTTTCTATTAATAATTGTAAAACAAATCGACTATACAAATTGAATTTTTCTGTTAACAGCTAACTTTTACCGGTCTAAAAACTGGTGAAACAATTTTGTTTGAAATCGCTTTGCTTACAATATATTCTTGGTGATAATAAAGTGTCTGTACGTGACGCCGAATAATAAGTTATCTGACATCTTCAACTTTTACTGGCGTTTGTAATAAACAAAGCCCTTTTTTGTACTGCAAATCTCAATAACGCAAAAATGAGCGACCAGCAACCATCAACCGCATGCGAAAATTTCGAGAAAAGCAAAAAGAGGAAGATCCTAACTTTACCGCTAATGAGGCTAAAAGATTGCGTGAGCTTCGTAAATGAAAAGCTGAAAATCTTTCTGAAGGTGAGTTAAAAGCAATTTCACTTAAGGAAAGGGATAAGAAGAGATTGCAAAGGGCAAAAGCGCGTTTAACTTAAAAATCCTCCTGTAAGTACTGAATCTCCGTACAAGTCGAAACAGACTTTATCTAAAGCTGTTCAAAAGGCTCTAAAAGCACTGCCTCAATCACCAAGAAAGAAAAAAGCGGTTGTTACAGAACTAGCGCGTAAAATGAACATTGCTCTAGCAGAAAGCCCAAACATTAGCACATCAGGTGACGATACACGT
The DNA here is from genome assembly GCA_950370525.1 of Bellardia bayeri. NCBI lineage: Eukaryota > Metazoa > Arthropoda > Insecta > Diptera > Calliphoridae > Bellardia > Bellardia bayeri. The sequence continues at coordinate 33,608,963 of OX493267.1, forward strand.
TATGACGATGTGAAAGCATTTTACTATCGTCCGGATATTGTGTATACCTGCCCAGGCGCAAATGATTTCATCGTTGTTTGGGAAAACGGCATTAAGAAGAAGTGTCAAAAGCATTATTTGACTTTGTACCTACGAGAAGCCTTTTGCATTTTTAAAGAATTTTTTCCTAATATCGAAATTGGATTTTCTAAATTTTGTAGTCTAAGACCGAAAAACTAATGCTAATGAAAGACACACCTTCAGACCAGTGCAAATGTTTAACTCATGAAAATTTTATGTTCAAATTGAAAGGTTTGAAACAAAATTATTGTAACGACTGGTGGACTATGATTTTATGTGATCCTTATATGGATTCGAAGTGCCGGAAAAATTAATGTGATACTTGTTCTGATGGCAAAAAAATATTAATTTCTATGGATTTAAGTACAATCTGTGTATGGAAAGAATGGAAAAAAAACTCAGAAAATAAACTACGTTTAGTAAACCACGAAACAAGTTCAGGTGAACTTAAAGAAAAATTGATTGATTCTATCCATATTATGATGAAGCATATTAATTTAAAACGAGTTCAAGCCGGTGAATTTCAAAAAGACCAACGCAATAAAAATGAGCGAATCCTTCAAGTTGATTTTGCGATGTCTTTTGGCTGTGAATACCAGAATGAAGTTCAAAGCGCACTCTGGTCACGAACAAGTGTTCTTTTATTTACTGCTGCAAGTTTTTACAATGGCAATTGCCAAACATGTCTGATATGCTCAGATGCAAATTCGAAAGACAAGAATACAGTTTTTGTTTTCATCAATAAGTTGTTTGACTTGATGCATAAAGAAAATGAAAACTTACCTTCAGCGGAAATTATTTGGAGTGACGGCCCTTCATCGGAATTTAAGAACCGTTATATGGTTAAACTAACATCAATGTTGAGTGTAAAGTACAAAGGGCCCTTTTATTGGAAATATTTTGCTACATCGCATGAAAAAGGTGTGATAGACGGAGTTGGCGGAAATATCAAAAGACTGGTAAGAGAGAAAATGATGAGCGAAAATGAACATGTTGTTGTCCAATCAGCCAAGGACTTTTCTGATTTAGCTTCTCAATTAGTCACAAAAACCAGTGTGATTTATGTGCCTCTGAAATTTATGAAAGGATTAAAAGTGCATCGCCGTGGGACAATGCCAAAGCGATAACTGGAGTTTCCTACTTCCATTTTATTAAAACTGAGGAGAAAGTTGTGGAGTGCAGAAAACATTGAATTTCCCAAGACAAAACTGTATTGATTTTTACATATATTATAGATTTAAGTTGAACTATGTCCCATACGTGACGCGACTTGTCTGTACGTGATAAATATAAAGAAATGTTTTTGAATTATAAATATGTGTTTTAATTAATATTTTTTTCGCTAGTAGCAAGCTTTATTCTTAGTTATAATTTCCTTCGAAGACACTTTTTATGCACCTGTAATATATTCGCTGAAATCTGAATAAACCTATAACGATTTCGAATGTTGGTTGACTTGATTTGCATTTTTCTTCAGTATTTCATGACTTATTTTAAATGTTTCTTCGCACTATTAAAGGCTAGTATATAATCTATTAAATAAGAGAAAAAAAGTATATATCTGATAAAACAATTAAGTGCTATATGTAATATAAACCGTAAAATTTGTTGAACTTGTCTGTACATAACAGTGGAATGCACCATGAGTCAAAAAATAGTCTTTTCTGACACCTTTTTCGGAGCGTTAGCGCTCTTTATGAGCCCAAAAACAATCATAATTGCTCCGAAATTTTTCACAAAAGAGGGTCATTACATTCGAAAATGGTCTGTCAGAAAGAGCTCTTAGATAATGTCAGAAAAGAGTCTTTTATGAGGTTTCTTTGGTCTCTGTGTAATCTTGTTTTTATCATTCTTGTGTGGTACAGCTGTTTTTTTTTTGTTCAAAGCACAAATAACAGGACAACAACGCTTTGGTACACACATAATTAAGTGGAATTTCTGAGTCATACTGCGTGCCGACTCAGAACAGTAACAAGCAAATTTTTCTTTCGCTTCGAGAATGCTCTTTGGTTGGACTCTTTTCTGACTCTTTTTTCGGAGCGCTCCGAAAATGTTCTTTTGTTGGACTCTTTTCTGACTCCTTTTTCGGAGCGCCCCTAGAATGGTATGCTGGGATAATAAAAAATAATATCAAAGCGCACGCATTAAACTCTGTCGGTGTTACAAAAACAACAAATTTTTGCAGCCATTGACAATGGAGAGAAAAAATAGACGTTGCTAAGATGTGAAATTCCTCCATCAACTCTTACTCTAATCCTTCAATAAAGAAAATTTATTATGCAGAAATCTTCAGGCAGTAAGCTAAAGCGCGAAAAACTACCTGAATATCCAGACCTTGAAAAGTCTTTAGTTTTATGGTTTACACAGTGCCGGCAGTCTAACATTCCAATTAGTGGCCCATTACCATCAGAAAATGCAGTATGTTTTGCAAAAAAGTTAAATCTAAATGATTTTAAAGCAAGCAGTGGCTGGCTCGATCGCTTTAAAAAACGGAATAACATAACATTTAAAAGAATTAATGAAAATATATGTTCAGAATAAATTTTATTTTTAACAATTGTTTTTTATGTTTTTTTATCGTTTTAGTAAATAAATTGAAAATCCCCTTTAATTCGTATTTATTTTTTTTAACCCCGTTAAATCGAAAACCCCTATAATTCGTAAGAAATGGCCGGTACCTTGTAATTACGAATTATCGAGAGTCCACTGTATTACCTATTACAAATTGTAATATGCATAAAAAATTTAGGTACAAGAATACTGAAAATACATAACTTCTTGTAGCAAAAACAACAACATGATCAATATTAAAAGAATGCAAGCGAGAAACAAATATTCAAAACTAACGAGTTACAACCAAAACAAGTAACAGTGGGGTAAGATGTAATAAAATGTGATCAAATTACAATGGGCCATTAAAGGCAAAAATGAATACAATTTAAAGCAAGATTAAATGAAAAATAAAAGTAATAAATTTAAATACAATGATAAAATATGATAAAATATGATTTTTTATGCGGTGACCCAACAGCTATAATTCAAAATATATTCACCCCTATCGTGAATAAAAATTCCACATGAAATTTGTTCCCTTTTATTTTTTTAACATTGAATTTTAATAGGAAAAATGTGAATAGGGAACAAATTTCATGTGTAATTTTTATTCACGATAGGGGTGATTGTGTCATAACATTTATTATTTTATTCCAGCTTTGTTTAAAAATATGAATTAAAAAGGACTCATTCGGACGATTATATATAGTTATTATCGAGTATCTAGCGAATTATAATAGTGAGAGCCTTAAAAATGTACAAAAAATGGGCAGGATCAGATTAGCGGGATTTAGAATATTTGGATAACTATAATTTTAATTTCTTCTCAGTGTATGTAGAAATGGGCGGGATTTGAACAGAAATATTTCTGAAATCGCAGTATAATATTTCTACAATATCGATGACAAAACCAATATTATGTAAATTAAATGTAAAGAAATTAAATAAAGGCTTTCACAAACACTCTCTTGCTCCCCCATGATACAATTACATGAACAAAATATTACACAAACAATATCACCATCCAATTTATGTGTAGAACAAAGTATAAAAGAAAATTTAAAAAATATAAATACAACAACAACTACACCAGTTTTAAAACCACAAACAAATACTGTTAACAAGTAAGCTAGTGATCCACTAACAAAGAGTAGTGAGAGTTTGAATGTTTTTAACACTAAACAAACCACAATAAATAATGATGACACACTGAAGGGAGCTATTCCAAAGAAAAAGATAAGTACATTAAAATCACCAGTACTACCAGGTATGCTTAGATATATAAGTATTAATAAAAGAAATTTAAGTCCCCAAAATAATGAAAAGGCTGTCAAGAAACAGAAGATAGCTGAAAATCCCTTGATAGGCAACCGTTTCGCACTCTTGAGTGAGGAAGATAATAATAAGAGTGGAAAAGATGGCGATTACGTAAAAAAATCATTAAAGCCACCACAAATATATTTGCGTGAGTCCAGCTCGAATGATTTGGTCAAAACATTTGTTGAACTCATTGGAAAAAATAATTTCCATATTGTTCCAATAAGAAAAGGCGGTGTGCAAGATACGAAAATAGTCGTATACACTGAGGATTTTTATAGAAAAATCTCTCAATATTTAAATGATAAAAAACAAGTAAGAGTGCTATATTCGCCTGTGCCGAATCTTCAATACCCTCCACCTAAACGTAATAAGAAATACAAAAACTACACTGGTTATAGGACTAGAATACCCTTATTCTGTGTTTTCTATTCAGTCTTAGTGCAAATTTAATTATTATTTTATATATTTTATTTGAAAGACAATTTTACGGCCAACATAATTTATGTTAAATAATTTTAAATTTTCACCATTTTTAATTGATTTAATTACCAATTCTTACCAAAATTTACAGAGCTTGTCTGATGTTCATAATAATCTTGAGTGTAATTTAACAAACAGAGTATAAAAAAGGGGAACAAATCGGTTTTAGTGACTTTGCTAAAAAAAAAAAAAAAAAAAAACTTCATCAAATAGGGCTTTTTGAGAAGATACCAGCAAAAAAAAAATTTGTTGGCGGTCACGCCTATTTTCGTGGGGGCGGGCCTGTAAAGTCGAAAATATATAGGCCTATATCTCGGGAACTACTGGGTGTATGATAATTTGTAATACATTAAAGGTATTAAAAATACCTTTCCAACGATATATATCATAATTATAAAATGTGGACCGAATACGGGTTAAATCCGAAAAGAATATTTTTTGACCGGAATTTATTTATTTTTTTCGGAAATTTTTATATGACAATGATTTTCATGCATATGAGGATATTTCACGTCGAATTTCAACACAATAACGGTATATTTAAGATATATATTAGTATTAACGTGGATTTCGGAAGTGGACCTTATATGGGGGACATAGTCAAATATGGACCGATATTCTCAAAATCCTGCCGTTTTATTTACGCATGTATGTAAATGATCCGTGTGAAATTTTGGGTTGGTACCCTTATTTATAAGAGATTTATGAGTATTAAAGTGAATTTTGGAAGTGGACTTTATATGGGGGCTATGGTCAAACATGGACCGACCTAAAAAAAATTTCGTTTTGCGATTTATTTTTGCATAACACTTACTTTTGCTGAATTTTGTCTTGAGATTCCAATTTTATAGGCATTTATGTATAATTGAGCAATATTTCGGGAAGATTTTTGTATGGGACCGATTCATACTGTTTTCCGCACACTTTCCTCTTTTATCATAAAAACAACGTATACAAAATTTCATGGCTGTATCTGCAATATACTTCAAAATATTGGAATAAAATGAACAAAAAATATCAAATTTTTATGGAGGTTGTCTCACATATTGGTCCATAACTCTGGTTGGCCTAAACCGATTTTGCTGATTTTAAATAGCAAACTTCTCGAAAGCATGTCTAAGAGAATTATTGTAGATTTGGATCCCGAAGATATCTGGGGACTTCAAAAAACTGATTTCAACATCCAGACAGACAGACGGACATGGTTTAATCGACTGCGCTATCTATAAGGATCCAGAATATATATACTTTATAGGGTCGGAAAATTATATCGTGGAAATTACAAACGGAATGACAAACTTATATATACCCTTCTCTTGAAGGTGAATGGTATAAAAAGAATTTTTATACCTATCAACTGAAAAGTAGTAAGGGGTTGACAGTTGTCATTAAAGGCATTGAGTCCAGTGTTGAGACTAATGACATCAAGGAAGCCCTGCAAGAATTGGGCTACGAAATAAGAGCTGTATTCAATATATTCAATAGGGATAAAATTCCTCAGCCAATGTTTAGAGTCGAGTTGGAACCAGAGAAAAATAAACTGAGAGGAAATGAACACGATACCTGTTAAATCGTAGAATAACCATTGAAAAACCTCTTAAAAGAAATAATCCTGTTCAATGTGCCAATTGTCAAGAGTTTGGACATACTAAAAATTACTGTACCTAGCGAACAGTGTGTGTTGCATGTGGAGACCTTTATTCTTCATCACAATGTAATATTCAAAAGAATGGTATCAGTAGAAAATGTGGCAACTGTGGTGGCGATCATTCAGTCAACTACCGAGGGTGCCAGGTTTATAAGGAGCTACTGAACAGATTAAGAGAGAGGCAAAAGCTAATAAAAGGGAAAACTTCTGAAGTACCAGCCTACAATATTGTAAACACCTATACACCAGTCAATCAGTACAATCCACTTAAATTGAACAGCCTAAAAATGGAGCAGGTTCCTATGCCAATGTTTTGAGAATGGGTTGGAAGCACTTATGCAGGCGCTTACCCAGAATATTACCTCTCTTAATCAAAATATGACAAACTTTATGTCATCCATGCAAAAGACAATACAAGAGCTTTTAAGAGCGCAGAACCAAATGATACAAATCCTCTTAACGATAAAATGAATTATTTGAGAATATGTTTCTGGAATGCAAACGGTCTAAACCAACACAAATCGGAGGTATCCCATTTCATGCAGAATAAAAACATAGACGTGCTATTGATTTCGGAAACTCATCTTACCAACAGGTATAACTTTTTTATTTCAGGTTATACATTCTACGGTCTGGCCTACTGATCCTAAAAAAATTCCTGATGTCATAGACTTTGCCATAACAAGAAATATAAATCAAACTTCAATATCTACAGAAATATCATATGATTTATCTTCTGAGCATTCCCCAATTATACTGTCTTATTATGGGAGGACTAACATTTCAAAAATTCATAATGAAACATATTACTTTAAAACAAATTGGCTTAAATACAGGATATATCAGCACTCATATCCATACAGATCTTTGTGTTCAGTGTGAGAAAGATATAGATAAGTGTGTCAATGACTTCACGTCATTAATGGTATTGGTTCTTAATCATTCTAAGAGTCAAACATTTCCTACAAATAATATGCACATTTCCAACTCAGATATTGAACGACTTCTTTTCGAAAAAAAAAAACTTAGAAGAGAATGGCAACAAAATAAATCACCTGCTGCAAAACAGAGGCTATCTGCTGCCAGTAAAAACCTGAAAAAAGCCCTTCAATTGGAAGAGGATCGCAGAAATTACATTCAAAGTTTGACAAATACCAAACATACAAATTTTTCCCTTTGGAAGGCAACGAAAAATATCAAGCCAAGGGGCAAAGCCCTTTAAGGAAAGCTGACGGTACTTGGGCTCGTAGCACAGAGGAAAAGGCTACAATTTTTGCTGACCATCTAAATACAGTCTTTCAACCAAACTCGCCAACAACTATTTCTGAACTTGAAGAGCCACCTGTGTCAACATTATCTAATGAAGACATTAAAGAAGTAATCAAGGATAATATAATATTAAGAAAATCACCTGGAAATGATTCAGTTACACCTGCTATGATTAAAAACCTACTGAGTGTGGCAATAATTGTGTTGTCTATAATATTTAATGCGATCTTACAACATGGATTTTCCCCACAAATTTAAAAACTTCTTAGATAATAATGACCAAAGCCAGGTAAAGACTTGACCGTACCGTCCTCCATAGACCAATAAGCTTCTTCCTTGCTTATCGAAGCTATTCGAAAAGGTGTTCCAAAAGAAAATCATACCATTTTTAAATGAGAAAAATATAATCCCAGTTCATCAATTTGGTTTCCGCGAACGCCACGGAACAATTGAACAAGTTAATCGTATAAACGGAGAAAAAAGAAAATCCTTTGAATTAAAGAAATATTGTTCAGCAATATTTTTGGATGTCGCTCATGCCTTCTATAAAGTATGGAACAAAGGACTGGTATATAAAATAAAATGCTTGCTACCACCAGGTACCCATAAACTATTGAAATATTATCTATCGGACTGCTTATTGACAGTTAAGTACAACGATTACGTGACAAGAGAATATAGGATTGGAGCAGGAGTACCACAAGGAAGTGTTGTTGGACCTACTCTCTATTTAATTTATACCTCTGATTTACCTACGAACGATATATTAACTATTTCTACATTTGCTGATGACACCGCAATTATTAACTCGCATGAAAATCCATATATAGCATCTAGTATACTAGATAGCTATCTAAGGTCTGTGGAACCATTGTTAAACAAATGGAGAATACGAGTAAATGAGTTAAAAAGCAAACATGTTACGTTCACATTGAGGAGGGGATGCTGTTCACCTGTCACACTTAACAATGTAAATATACCTCAGTCCGATTATGTTACATACCTTGGTATTCACTTAGATAGAAAACTTACTTGGCGTCGTCATATAGACACCAAGAGACTTCACATGAAGTTAAAAGCATCTGGCCTTCACTGGTTAATCAGTGACCAATCTAAGCTAAGCCTGGACTATAAAGTCACCCTGTATAAAACCATTTTAAAACCAATTTGGACATATGGAATCCAACTGTGGGAAGGGCCCAATAAAAAATTCTTAGGACCATGACGGGCGCACCATGGTACATAAGAAATGAAAACATCCACAGAGATCTAGAAGAACTACTGGCTGGCTAGAATTCTAGCTCAGAGCCAGACGGAGTCGAGGCTTTGTAGAGCTTAACAGCTAATAAGAAATTAATGCTCTGTTAGAGAGTAATTAGATTTATTTTACTTTTAAGATTTAAATACTTATTGTTAGACCTAAGGAAATAAGGCAGATTCAATAAATAATAAAAAGGTATATAAAAAACTTGTAATAAGGAAAAAGTGATTTTTTCCAAAATTAGTTATAATTAACATTTTACCGTAATGGATTACTTAAATGTGGTACTTAAAAAAAAGATGAAAATTTTTTACAAAATGTTGGTATTATATGTCAAATTATGTGTTTTTATTATATTATTCCATATTTTCAAACTATATTTGGAAGTACACAAAACTTCCGCGAAAATAATTATAACAAATCTATGATAGATTTTGTCATATAAAACAAAAAACTGACGTGTGAAAGCAAAAATTATAAACTGCCTGTAAATTGCCAATTTTGACAGAGATACACAATTACATATGTATGTTTCGTACAACTGACAAGTACACTGCAAAATACATACCGTCTAAAACCAGCATAAGCAAATGATTTCTTTTTTAGAAACATTGAAGCTTAAAATTAGCGATTGAAGCTTAAAATATAGAAGGTATGTATGTATATGTAGCTATGTTGAAAGAAAGATTTCAAGTGAAATGATATGAAAACAGCAATTCGGGGGAAAAAAATACAAATGTGCATAACGTTGAAATCAAAATGGGATAAACATCACAGTTTTGAAAAAATTTAAACTTAATGAAGATACATGGTTAGAAAGAGATATTTATTTTCTTGTCCCTAAAAATATTAAAAGCCTAGGTCGGCCTCAAGCAGCATATGGTGAGAGTAGCGTAAGAGGTAAGAGAAAACTGGCCTTCAGAATAGCTTCAGAGAGCAGTAACAATACAGATTTGTTGATTCATGCTGCCTCTATATCAGCAATTAACCAATTTACCTACACGGCCATCTAAAATGTGCAATATTTTAAGCAGCAATCGGTGTAAAATAATACGCATGTACTTATTTTTGTTTTGTTTTTAAAATCATATTTGAATGAGAGCTTAATGATAAGACGGCGGGATATACCTGATTTTGGAGAAGCTATTCCTGGGTTCTATAGAAAGTTTCACAACTATATCAGGTTTTAAAGAAATACATAATTGCTTACCCAAAATCTACTTATAATGGAGCTCCAAGAAAATGTGAGGAGTGACCTATCCATCTTTTGCAGAAATACTATTTGTGGAAAGTGCCATGACAATAAAAATTTAAATCTTTTTGAAACATGTGAAGATGAAGAAGAAGTGGGGTTATTGGAAACTTTTTGAAAATGCTTTTCTAGCAACAGGGGTCTCTCTCTATACCAAGTTTTATGATGCTAGCTGATTTGGAAATACATAACGTTTAAAAAGTGAGTCTATAACTGGAATAATTAATAAATTAAATAAATAAAATAGGGATCAAGTCAACTTTTCTTTAAACTATAAAAACACAAATTGAATTTACCTATATGTATGATATAGAATACAAATTTGGTAGGATATATTTACCTGAACTATTTTTGTCATTTCTTGAATATCAATAACTCCATTACCATCAACATCGTACATTCGAAATGCCCACTTTAATTTTTCTTCTGGTGTTCCACTGGACGTTACATCAATAGCAAGAAGAAATTCCTAAAATAAAATAAGTTATTTAGAAAAGTATATACGAGTATATACTATTCAACAAATACTATTTAACAAATCATATTAATGTTATATTCGTGATAAATGCCTAGGGTATGGATTGAGTACGAAGTTTTAATATAATCCTGTTTTTGTACCTATTTAGTTTTTTTTAATACGTACACCAAAAATTATATGGTAATACCCAGCGGGAAAGAGACCTTCTTTGAGAGTCACAAGTATCTCTATCCGCATTACCAAATCGTTACAATTTTATATGGCGTGTCATAGTTACATGCCTGCTAGAAGGGCCACTTGAGAATGGCAATTAGAAGGTCTACCAACTAATGCCTCATACAACGCGTAGAGATATATGGGTGGCATAGTATAAACGAACCAATTATGGACTAAAAGCTTCTAAATCCAGTATCCACTAATGTGATTTGGTTGACATTAATCTCAATAACGTTATTTACAAGAGTTGTATGGTTGGTTGTTATACTCGGAAGTGGACTTAATTTGGGAGCTATTGCCAAATATGGACTGACAGTCAGTAGCATAATTGTCGTATAACCGATATTAGTATGACTTCTAAGTCCGTGTGGAGTTTAGTCAGTCTCCCATCGGACGCGTCCCCAGGTGGCGGATAGGGGCAGCCGACATCGTGGGTGTGATACATTTTTCACACAAATGGTCACTAGTGGCGATGACAGCTGGAGCGATGTAAATAGGTTCATGATACATTCTACAAATGGTCATGAACATATCTACATAGCTAGGTTGTAATTAGAAGATGGGAGAGCCGGTTTGCTACGCCTTTGTGACACACGAGGAGAATCAATTAACAGAAAGAAGACATAACTCAGAGTACTTGAACACCAGTTAACCTACGAGAAGGACACAGTTAACATTCTAAAACAAATTAAAGCAGTAAAAGATGAAATTAAAAATCTAAAGAAATTGTACAAAAATTTAAAAAAAAACAAGAAATAAAGATTTATTGTATTATAAATAAATAATATAAAATTAACTAAAAATTATATACAAAAAAAAAAAAAAATCATGGGAAAACCCCAATCCAAAGTGGTAAATCCCACAGCAAATGTTATCAATGAAATAGAAGTCAAGGAAGAAATTAATTTAAGATCAATTGAATGTTGTATAATAAAAATCACAGTATTAATCGGTCTTAATTTTTCCCTACACATTTATGCCCTGCACAACAAAAAACTTAAAAAGAGGTATTTAAGTAGAGCTAATGATTTAGATAAGGTCTAAAATTGGACATGTACTGGTCAGAAATTGTACAAAAACCAAGAATAATAAGAGAAGATTTTGACAAATCGTATAAGTGCCTAAACATAGACAGAAATACAAAGGAAGAGACAGTCACAAAGCATTTTACGGTTTTGTTTGACACGTTTAAACAAATCAGAATAATACAAAACGTAAATTATCATAGGTTGACTGTTTCACACAAAGCAGCAGCAGAAAATTTTTTCTCAGATCTTAAAATAAAATTTTAATTATAGCATCGAAAAAGAGTGCAAAAATAAAGTTACCTAATACACTTCACGAAGAAGTGAAATATAAAATAGAAATTTTAGGTTCTGGGGATAGCAAAGAAACAAAAATGCCTCAAACAATGATAGAGTTTTTAAATACAGCATCTAGGTTAATTCCGGATTTTGACTGCAAAGCGGAAAACTTGCGATCATTTATTGATTCATTGTCACTGGTGGAACCTATAAAAGGCAACCACGAGTCAGATGCAGTGTCCTTAATCAAAACCAAATTAAAAGATAATGCAAGAAATTTGCTTACCACAGAAACGACCATTGCTGACATAATAACTAAACTTAAAAACTCTGTAAAAGGGGAATCTGTTGAAGTATTATCGGCAAAACTAATGAATATAAGACAAAACAATAAAACAGCGAATTCTTATTGTGGTGAAATAGAAACACTAGCTAAATCATTAGAAAGTGCATATATATCAGATGGTTTAGCATCTGAAGTAGCAACTAGATATTCCACACAAGTTACAATGAAGGCACTCACCAAGAACTGCTCCAATGAGAAAGTAAAGCTCATAATGGAAGCAGGCCAATTTAGCAACATAAATGAAGCTATCACCAAATTTGTGAATAGTTGCACAGAAACAACTAGCCAACAAAATGCGGTGTTGTACTTCGAGAAAAATATTAACCGAAATCGTTATCGCAGAAATAATAAGAATTTCCGTGGAGGCTATAACAATCCACGTGGTGGTAACTACAATAGAAACTTTAGATCCCAGCAGACCGTTTAATGCAAACCATGAAAGAACCCAGCAAGGTCAAAACCAACAACGTAGGAATAGAAACTACGTTAGAGCGACAAAAGTTAATGAAACCAGTTCGGGAAACCCCGAGCTCCCCCTAAGATAACTCAAACTTATAACAAAATATACCATCTAAACCTCAACTTAAGTTTCTTTGTTAACATACAAATTGATAATACTGACAATATAGTAAGATTATTAGTGCAGATATTTCAGTAATTAAGACAAAATATTTTTATCATGACCAAATTAACAGAAATAGAACAACCACATTGAGTGGAATAGGACAGGGAAAAATTCAATCACTAGGAAATATATTTACAAATTTAAAAACTTTCTGATACCTCACAATTTCCAAGTAGTACCAAATAATTTTCCAATACCATGTGATGGAATCCTTGGAATGGATTTCTTCAAGAAATATAAGTGCATATTGGATTTTAACGAGGAAGATGATTATCTTGTTTTACATACAATAGAAATACGACTCACAAATGATTCAGGCGATATAATCTTACCACCAAGATCAGAAGTAATTCGTCAAGTAAAATTAACAAACTTTGAAAATGAAGTATTAATACTAAACCAGGAAGTCTCGACAGGCGTACTTATACCAAATACACTTGTTAAATCAGACAAGGCATTGATTCGTTTCCTAAATACTACAGATAAAATAGTTACAATCAAACAAAGTAACATAAAAACAGAAAATATTTCTAATTATGAAATAATTAACAAAGTACCGCATAAAGATGACCAAAGAAAATCAGAAATTATGAATTATTTACATAAAAACTTTCCAGATCAATTCAAAACAATTCTAACAGAACTTTGTTCAGATTATACTGATATTTTCGGATTAGAATCAGAAACTATAACTACTAATAGTTTTTATGAACAAAAGTTGAGAGTAAAAGATGATCAACCGGTATACATCAAAAACTATCGCATACCTGAATCGCATAAAGATGAGGTAAATAAGCAAGTTAAAAAACTAGAGGACGACAATATAATTGAACCGTCATCTTCTGAATATAACAGTCCAATCCTACTAGTACCAAAGAAATCACTTCCAGGACCGAACGAGAAAAGATGACGACTCGTGATAGATTATAGACAGATAACATATGTGGCAAGAGTTGGTCACCATCAATAGTGTGTACAAAGTGCATTTACCATTTAAATAAGTGGAAAAAAATGGAGATGCCATGCCATTTTGGTGTTCCAATGATTCGGAGAGATCCCATACTCCATGTTGAAGATGAGTGTTATGCGTGCATAAATCATACAGCCTGCATAAACAGAAGAAAAAGTGGTTCTATATCTTACACTGCAACAATATATGCTCAATTTCAAATATTTCACATATCTGATGATATGTGCTTCTTTTTGTTTAAGGAATTAAAACAAAAAGAAGTTAAACGTAGCATTATAATAAAGTACCTGTTAACTTCTAAAGCCAAGTGTCATAAAATTTCAGAGAATGGCTTTCCACTTGATTCAAAACGGGTTTCAGGGATACCTGTTACTTTGATAATAAAAATTTCATTCAATATTACGTGCGCTCTAAAGTACCTATAGAATTGACAAAAAAATCCTCAATTACGGGCGTTTCTAGGCTGTTGTTGGAGTTTTTATTTTTATCATTTAAAACTTACACACAAATAGGAAAAAAATAAAAATAGTGTATATGGTAAAAATTTTAACAATTTCTTTTTTGAGTTGCAAATTTTCTTTATAGATGTCCCACTTGCATCCCATTAAGTGACCACAAAGCTCTTTAAGGAAATGGTCTAAAGTTTCTTTTGAGGAAAAATAAAAAAAAAACTCCATTTTGAAAAAAAAAATAAAAAAAATGGGGGAAAATGAAAATGATACATGTGCCAAATATTGAAAAATCTTATTCTTGAGATAAAAAATTATTTTTTTGATAGATATCCCACTCTCACCCATTAAGCGACTATAAAGACCTTAAAGTAAATTGTATAAGCTTTCTTTTGAGAAAAAAATGGCCCAAATTAAAAAAAAAAAATAATTAAAAAAAAAAAATTTTTTTTCAAGGGATGTAAACGAGAGACGATACAACACAAAACATACCAGCACACGAAATGTTAATTATGTACTCATTTCTTTTTTTTTGTTTTTTATTTACGTACATATGTACCATTTTTTTAGAAATATTTTTTAGAGTTAATATTTTTTTCTAAATAAATTTTATATTAATAATAATATAATACTATAAAAAATAAAATTAAATGAGTTTAAAAAACAATATAAATAAAAAGTTAATTAATTTTTAACAAATATTTTAATTCATTAATTAACAAATTAATTCATTTTTAGTAACAAAAACTTAAAATTATATTTCATTTAAAATTATATTTATAAATAAGATTTTATTTTAGAAAATATTTTTCTACAATTTTCTCCATTCTATTAATTGATTCCTCCATTCTACTTAAGCTAATTGTTTGTGCTTCTGCGGCTATTGCGACTCTTTTTTTTTTATTTGATTCTGCTTGTAAAGGGTCGGCCAAAAACCTTTTTTTTTTTTGAAAATGCTATAAAAAAAAAACTACTGAATATTTTCTCAAATATCTTTTTTATTTGAAAGTACAGTCCTTCCGGTTAATAATGGAAAATAATTTCATTTAAATGGCTGCCTCGGCTGGCAGCACATTATCAATTGTGTGCAGCTGTATTTCACCAATGGCTTCACGAATATTGTCCTTTAAAGCGTCAATTATCTCTGGCTTGTCGGCGTAACACTTATCTTTGACGGCACCCCACAAATAATAGTTCAACGGTGTCAAATCGCAGCTCCGAGGTGGCCAAACGAATTAGCTCTGCGGCTGATAATGGGATCTTCAAAAACAGGGCGCAAAACATCGAGTGTAGCTTCGGCTGTGTGGCACGTAGCGCCGTCCTGTTGAAACCAAATGTTGCCAATATCCTCTTCAATTTTTGTGAACAAAAATACGTTCAACATGACCCGATAACGATCGCCAACGACTGTAACGGCCACTACTTGCTCATTTTCCAAGAAAAATGGTCCAATTATGCCTCTGGACCAAAATCCGCACCAAACAGTGACTCGTTTTGGGTGCATCGGCTTTTCAATGTATGCGTGCGGGTTTTCTGTGCCCCAAATGCGACAATTTTGCTTGTTTACATACCCGCCAAGATCAAAATGATCTTCATCTTGTACTTTGTATGGCGTCATACCAAGATCTTTATGCAAAATTCGTCTCAATGATGTCTTCGAAATGTTCAGTTGTTGAGAACGACGGTGGATTGATGTGTGCGGGTGTACGCACTGTTTTTGGTTTTTACGCTTTGGTTTATCAATGAGGATGTCAGTTTCACTTTTTTCACAAGATAACGAACATACGGAGCTGACGGTGCTTTTCTTCTTCCAAAATCCGTACGCAATTTTCGCACACATTCTGCAACATTACCATGATTTTCAAAGCGGAAGCAAAAAACTAATTACACGGTGCTACAGTGAATATATACTTGGAAAGTGACCTAGTGTAAGTTGTAGGCCTTATTGAGTAGATCATAAATCAATTTTTAAAAGTTCGGAAACACCCTCAAATTTCGGAGTTATTCCGAAAAACCTGTTTTTGGGTAGGTTCGAGTACTTATGAACACGTAACTCAGTTGATTTTAAACCGATTTTAAATTTTTAAACCTGTGTCAACATTATCTAATGATGACATATTAGCTATAAGCCCAGAAGACATTAAAGAAGTAATCAAGGATAATATAATATTAAGAAAATCACCTGGAAATGATTCAGTTAAGCCTGCTATGATTAAAAACCTATATATTTATCTCCTTTTTTTTTTTTTTTTTTTTTTTATAGAAATAAATTAAATATTTTTATATAAAATTCAAATGACCTTATTGCTTGTAAAAAGAAACTATTAAATATTTAATGCAATCTTTAAACATGGAGTTTTCCCGACAAATTGGTAAACTTCTCAGATAATAATGATACCAAAGCCATGTAAAGACTTGACCGTACCATCCTCCTATAGACCAATAAGCTTACTTCCTTGCTTATCTAAGCTATTCGAAAAGGTGTTCAAAAAAAAAATCATACCATTTTTAAATGAGAAAAATATAATCCCAGTTCATCAATTTGGTTTCCGCGAACGCCACGGAACAATTGAACAAGTTAATCGTATAACCGGAGAAATAAGAAAATCCTTTGAATTAAAGAAATATTGTTCAGCAATATTTTTGGATGTCGCTCATGCCTTCTATAAAGTATGGAACAAAGGACTGGTATATAAAATAAAATGCTTGCTACCACCATGTACCCATAAACTATTGGAATCTTATCTATCGGACCGCTTATTTACAGTTAAGTACAACGATTACGTGACAAGAGAATATAGGATTGGAGCAGGAGTACCACAACAAAGTGTTCTTGGACCTACCCTATATTTGATTTACACCGCTGATTTGCCTACGAACGATATATTAACTATTTCTACATTTGCTGATGACACCGCAATTATTAGCTCGCATGAAAATCTATATATAGCATCTAGTATACTGGATAGCTATCTAAGGTCTGTGGAACCATGGTTAAACAAATGGAGAATACGAGTAAATGAGTTAAAAAGCAAACATGTTACGTTCACATTGAGGAGGGGATGCTGTCAACCTGTCAAACTTAACAATGTAAATATACCTCAGTCCGATTATGTTATATACCTTGGTATTCACTTAGATAGAAGACTTACTTGGCGTCGTCATATAGAAACCAAGAGACTTCACATGAAGTTAAAAGCATCTAGCCTTCACTGGTTAATCAGTGACCAATCTAAGCTAAGCCTGGACTATAAAGTCACCCTGTATAAAACCATTTAAAAACCAATTTGGACATATGGAATCCAATTGTGGGGAACTGCTAGTAATACCAGTGTTGAACTTATACAGAGGGCCCAATCAAAAATTCTTAGGACCATGACGGGCGCACCATGGTATATAAGAAAGGAAAACATCCACAGAGATCTAGAAGAACTACATCAAAAAGCTACAAACCCACCCGAATCCGCTGGCTAGAATTCTAGCTCAGAGCCAGATGGAGTCGAGGCTTCGTAGAGCTTAACAGCCAATAAGAAATGAATGCTCTGTTAGAGAGTAATTAGATTTATTTTAGTTTTAAGATTTAAATACTTATTTTTAGGCCTAAGGAAATAAGGCAGATTCAATAAATAATAAAAAGTTATAAAAAAAATTCTATAAATCGTTTTTTCAAGCAATTAGGTCGCTTTTAATATTTATATAAAAATGTTTTATATATTTATATATTTTAATATCCAATATTTCGCTATCACAATGGATAGCTTCCTCAGGGATAATACAATTTTTGAATAAAAGAACTGAATAAAAAAAAATTAGAAAAGTACATGCATACATGCAATATCTTTTCGTCTTTAACACTTAAATTTGACTGAATTCTTACACTCTTACTTTCAACTAAATTTATTTGAAATAAACAAGGGAAATCCCCTGTTTCGATAGTGTTGTTTTTCGTACCAGAAGATTTTTAGTGCTGCCAACTATGTGTTTAATTTAAATTTCTCCAAAACCAGTGCAAACAACGTTTTCTGGTAAAAATATATACATTTGTAGATCGCATTAAATCAAATCTAGTCGCATAAAAACAGAATGAAATATTTATTTGGAA
The DNA here is from genome assembly GCA_950370525.1 of Bellardia bayeri. Taxonomy (NCBI): domain Eukaryota; kingdom Metazoa; phylum Arthropoda; class Insecta; order Diptera; family Calliphoridae; genus Bellardia; species Bellardia bayeri. The sequence goes on from OX493267.1 coordinate 33,627,296, forward strand.
ACGCGATAAATCAAATTGCAAATAACGTATTTATAGTCATATAAAAAAAGCCCTAACTTATTCGAAGCTTTTTTTTAAGGAAAAAAGCCCTAAGTCATTTAAAGTTGAATTTACAATTAAAAAGAAATTGTCATACATTTTGTATGGTACTCAAAAATTCGCCAAGCTATTTGCCGAACCAAAGCTAAAATTTCGTCAGAATAGAATTGTTTCTAATATGGTTAAAATTAGGGTTTTTGCTTGGCGAATTTTTTTGTAACCTTGATTGTGTGTCTATTCTTATTGAATCTGGACTATGTGCAGAAGAGTTGTGCCCGGTCGTTCATTTCAGTGACCGGTCATTTTCGCTCATTTATCCAAGACTGATTCGTTCATTCAATTCGTTCACTTTGAACGAATGACTACAACCCTTATTGAATGTAATTTTCTTCTTGTCTTTTGATAAAGAGCAGCTAAACGAAATTGATCCGTACACTATTGAACGAAAATCATTCCGGCTCATTTCGTTTAATGAAGTGATCCGTTCATTTAACCCGTTCGTTCATGAACGACACAGCTCTAATGTGCAGTATTCTGTATGGAAATGCAGGCAGTTAAATTAGTGCCTCAACTAAACGCGATTGATGCATATTATAAATTGAAGCCTCAACTAACTACATAACTTTACTGTCTATAATATTATAACGCATGAATCAGATAATTATGTGTGGGACGAAATATGGAAATCTAGTCTCTTCCGTTTTTGCTACCTGAATTATTAAGCACTTAAGGAATTTTTATGCTCGGTCGCCTGAAACCCATTACATTATTATTTACTCGGATGGCTGCTTTCACCTTGTTGAATTTTTTAAAGGAAACCGAAATAACAATTGAACAGAAGTATTTACTAAGTGATCATACGCAAATGGAATGTGATGCAACCCACTCCCTTATAGAGTTAAAAATAAAAAAAAAACAAATAAACTTGCCGTCTCAATTTGATCAACTCATTAAGGAAGCTAGAAAAGTTCCAGCACCTCTATAAGCGCACCAATTGCGTTATGGTTCATTTTTAGAATTCGAAAATATTTCAAAGAGTTACACATCAATACGGCCAGGTGAAAATATTGCACACTGATATGTATGTATGTACGTACTTAAAAGTACGTTGGAGATCATACAGTAAACATGCTTCGAGCCTTGGCGTATGACACGTCAGGATCAATTTATTTTAAAACAAATATAACGGAATATCAGTTATTCCCACAGAGATCGAACTCTACAATTGAAAATGTGTCCCCGAATGTCTTTATAAAGAGAAAATATCCATATCTAAAAAAAAGTGGGACCATTTGCAAGAATTAAAAAAAATTCTTCCAGCAAATTGCCACCATTTTTACGATAATTTACCTTATTATTATTATTTATTTTTTACTTCAAACATGAATTATTATATTAGTTTACCATAATTTTAATTTACAATAAAAAGACCTAACTTACATTTATTTTCAAGAAAAATAATAACAAAAAGCCCTATCTAAAATAACTTCAAAGAAATTAGAAATAATACAAAATTTTAACCAGAAATGAACTTGTTGCTTGTTTTGAATAAAAATTGCAATAGAAATGTTTTTTGTATCTTAAGTTTTTAAGGGTTTATTCAGTTTTTTCCTTCTCCTGGAAAGTAACGAAAAGTGTAGATACGCCTTTTCTATACTAAGCCCTCGATATGTATAAAACAATTTTTTAGAAATGGGCGATATCACCTATCTTGGACCAAGATTTAGTGTCATGATTTCTGTGAATATAAATATTATATGTGTTAAACTTTATCTCGATATAAATAATTTTAAAAGATTTATGGAGGTTAAAGTAAATTACGGATAGGATCTTATATGGGAGTTTCGACTAATTATGGACCGACCATTTTAAAATTAAGTATTATTATTTCTGTATGTAAGAAACTTATTTGTGTCGAATTTTATTGGACTACCAACATTTTTAAGAAATCTGACCGTTAGAGAGATTTTCGAAAGTGGGCCTTATATGGGAGCTAATTATGGACCGATCATAATAAAATTGTACCGTATTATTTGTATACATATAAAATATATTTGTGTTAAATATTATTTGGCTACCAACATTTTTGAGACAGTTACGGTCTTTAAAGTAATTTTCGGAAGTGGGCCTTATATGGGAGCTACGACTAATTATGGAGCGATCTGCACAAAATTTGTAGATGTGATTTGGCTTTATTTACCACGCATTTGTGATGAAATTTGTTTGGATACTTGAATAATTCAATCATTTATGATCGTTAAACCCCAATTTCGAAAGGACACTTGTATGGGGGCCAGGTGAAATAATGGACCGATTTCCACCAGTTTCAATCCCAACCATCCTTGGGCCAAAAAATATCACGTACCAAATTTTATCGAAATATCTTCAAAATTGCGACCTGTACTCTGCGCACAAGCTTTACATGGACAGCCAGCCAACCAGAAGGACGGACGGACTGGACATTACCCCTTTTGTGCTCAAAATCCTCCCAACCATTGCTATCTTCATACACTCACTCAAAAGGGGAAATGTCATCTATCTCCCTATATTTACTTCACAAAGTTATTTTTTGTTTGTTTTGTTTTACTTTAGTTTTCTATTATATTAATTTTATTTGTTCAAGTTATCAATATTGGAGTTACTTAAGCTACCTACATATGTAACGGGTGGTTAAATTTCAAGGGCTGATGTTGATTTTGAATAAAACACAAACTATTTAGGAAATTATTGTAATTTTATTTTATTATGATATATTGGTATTACTCAATTATGTATGGAACAGAATATCGGCCAAATGGGCGCCGCGACCACGGCGGCACACCTCCATCCGATGGTCCAAATTTTCGATGACCCTGAGGCATAATGGAGGTTTTATGCCGTTAATGTGCTGAATTATCTCATCCTTTAGCTCTTGAATTGTTGCTGGCTTATCGACGTACACCTTTTCTTTCAAATAACCCCAAAGAAAAAAGTCCAACGGTGTCAAATCACATGATCTTGGCGACCAATAGACATCGCAATTACGTGAGATAACACGGCCATTGAATTTGTTGCGCAAAAGAGCCATTGTTTCGTTAGCTGTGTGGCAAGTGGCACCGTCCTGCTGAAACCACATCGTCGACATCCATATCTTCCAATTCGGGCCATAAAAAGTTCGTTATCATCTCACGATAGCGAACACCATTCACAGTAACTGCCTGACCGACCTCATTTTGGAAAAAATACGGCCCGATGATGCCGCCAGCCCATAAACCGCACCAAACAGTCACTCTTTGTGGGTGCATTGGTTTTTCGATAATCACTCTTGGATTTTCATTCGCCCAAATGCGGCAATTCTGTTTATTGACGAATCCACTGAGGTGAAAATGTGCCTAATTACTGAAGATTATTTTCTTCGAAAATTGATCATCCACTGTTGCCATTTCTTGCCACCATTCTGCCCATTCACGACGTTTGGAATGGTCAAGAGGCTTTAGTTGTTGAGCCAATTGCACCTTGTAAGCGTGTAAATGCAAGTCTTTATGCATAATGTTCATCAACGACGAGCGTGAGAGGTGCAATTGTTGGGCACGACGACGAGTTGAGGTGGACGGCTCTTCAGCCACACTATCGCGAACAGGAGCAATATTTTCTGCAGTACGAGCTGTACGAGCATGCACTGGTGTTCTCACATCTTCTACAGACCCGGTTTGCTCGAATTTTTCCACGATTTTTGCGATTGTACACACATTTGGACGATCAAATTGACCAAAAAAATCACGAAGTGCACGATATGCATTTTGATTTGAACGCCCATTTTCATAATAAGTCTGGATAACTTTAACACGTTGTTGGATTGTGTATCTCTCCATGGTTCAAATTGAGTAAGTCTGAACTAGAGAAATGTCAAATAAAATTCGGAAAAAAGCTTGGCGTTTAGGTGTGGTTCACATTCAACATCGGCCCTTACAATTTAACCACCCTTTACTTACTTTTGTTAACTCAATTTTTCCCTACATTTTCAATAATAAATTTGTGTAGTTTTTTTTTGTATTTTTGTTTTACTATTAGATATAAATTATATTTATTAAAATTTAATTAATTAATTTTTGCCGCCACAGAATTTTGGTTATAAAAAACAGCTGATGTCAGATGGTTTGTCACTTGAAAATAGAACTCGTTCTAAATACAAAAATGTCATATGTATTGCACACAGAGAAATAACACATGATATTGTTTGCACGTGTTCAGACTATATGTACAAATTTGACATGCGAAAAAGTGACAGTTCACATGACAAATACACACAATGTGAACATAGCTTTATACTCTCAATCTGTTTGTCTCATGCATCAATTCCAATGAAATAAAACAAGACAAAACAAACCAAAACACTGTTCCAAAACCATATGATCGTAAAGATCAATTCAATTAAGAAAAACAAATTATTTAAAGAAACAATGTGCACAGAAATAATAAAATTTTGCGAAAAATTAAAAAGATAAATAATAAATATACAAGTTTTAACTATCGACTGCCAAAATAAGTTACGTATTTTACATTTTTACATACATTAAATACACCACAAATCCCTAAACCAGCAAATCTAGGTGATATTTAATGAATTGGAGATATAGAGGTACTGGTTTTACGTTTTTTCTCCATTTGTCCCCCTTAGCGAGCGAATTTTCAAATATCCCTTCTTAGTGGATCTACATGTTGTAAAATGAACCCATTACCCGAATTTCAAGTTTCCTGCTTCAGTCAGTCACGTTACTATTTTATATATCGACAGATCATTTCCAAAACATGCTAAGTCGAAAAAGTGAGTTTTACAGGAAAAGCTACTAAAGTTTATCTAAAAAACAATATGAGGTAGAACTTTGTTGTTTATAACTATTGATTGGACTAGCCAATCACAACCAAAATTTGACAGAATTTAAATTGAAAAAATCTAAATTCAAAAACGCAAAAAAAATTAAAAACATGCTAAGTCAAGATAGCATGGTTTTGGAATTGAACTGTCGATATATAGATATAGATTAAAGAACGAAAATTAGAATAGGATATCAGGTTTAGTAAAATGATTATGTGAGCTACTTAAATATTAGATTAGTACTATTTTAAGAAAATTAGGATAGGACATGTCCTCACTAACATTAAAATTAATTATAGATAAGTAAATACATAATAATAAAAAAATACAAAAATTAAATTTGTAAAATATATAAATACTAGCTGTACCCTGCGCGCGTTGCTACGCTACCAATTAAAATAAATTTGAAAGAAACACATTAGACATATATTCAATTCATTTTGAGTAATTTTATTGATTTTTCTCATTTTGAAAAAAGTAGGCGGTCGAAAGAAGTTTTCTTAGTCATGCGGCCTTACCTTCCCGGCAGGCGTTGTCCGTGTAAGGGAGCGTGGAGTATGAATCTTAATTTTTACCTCACCTAGAGTAACATGTGTATTTGATTTGAAGTAAATATGTTAAAAGCCGAGTAGAATCAATTACACAATTTAAAAAAGTAGGAGTGGTCTCAAGAAATAAGAATCTTTGGCACATACAATTTTTATTTTTACCTCGCCTTCAGAAGAATTTAATCAATTTAAAAAAGTGGGCGTTAGAGTAGGCGTGGTCGTACTAACTGAGAAACCTTCCCGGACTCATACACAACAACTTTGCCGAAGATCATTACATGATCAAATGCATAGTTTACGATTCTATAAAGGACATACATACAAACATTAATTTTTTGTGATGGGGCGTGGCACATACATTTTATATACAATTTGTATGAAGTAAATCTGTAAAAACCCACGCAGAAGCAATTAATCAATTAAAGAAGTGGGCGTTAGAGTAGGCTTGCCCGTGCCAACTCAGAAACCTTAACGGTCTCATGCACAACAACTTTGCCGAAGATCACCACATGATCAAATGCATAGTTTAGGAGTCTATAAAGGACATACATACAAACATTCATTTTTATACCCTTCACCTTCATGAGAAAGGTATATATAAGTTTGTCATTCCGTTTGAAATTTCCACAATATAATTTTCCGAGCCTATAAAGTATATATATTCTGGATTCTTATAGATAGCGGAGTCGATTAAGCCATGTCCGTCTGTCTGTCTGTCTCTTGAAATCAATTTTCTGAAGTCCCCATACATCTTCGGGATCCAAACCTTCACAAATTCTGTCAGACTTGCTTTAGAAAAGTTTGCTATTTCAAAGCAGCAAAATCGTTTTAGGCCAACCAGAGTTATGGACCAATATGTGAGACAACCTCCATAAAAATTTGGTATTTTTTGTCCATTTTATTGCAATATTTTGAAATATATTGCAGATAATACCATGAAATTTTGTATACATTGTTTTTATGATAGAAGAAGAAGGTGTGCGGGAAATAGTAAGAATCGGTCCATGATTTCTCATAGCCCCCATACAAAAATTTTCCCGAAATATTTGCTCAATTATACAATGCCTATAAAGCTGAAATATCAATACAAAATTCAGCAGGAATAAGTTTCATGCAAAAAGAAATCTTAAAACGAAATTTTCTTTAATTTGGTCCATGTTTGACTATAGACCCCATGTAAAGTCCACTTCCAAAATTCACTTAAATACGTATAAAACAGATATAAATAATGTTAAACGGCTAAAATTTGGCACAAATAATCTTTATAGGCAAATAAATTGTTCTACTAAATTGTATGGTGGTCGGCCCAGAATTGGTCAAAGCTCCCATACAAGGACCACATCTGAAAAAGTAATTTATCCCTATATATATATTGTATAAATATCGGTACCGACTCAAAACTTTGCACAGATCATTTACATATATACAAAAATCATCCCACAAAATTTTGTGTTTTAACCGTATGCCCCATATAAAGCCCACTTCCGAAAATCACTTTAATACTCATAAATTTCTTATAAATAAGGGTACCAATCTAAAATTTTACACGGATCATTTCAATACATTGCAAAATCATACCTCTGGATTTGACTATGATCCCCATATAAGGTCCACTTCCGAAATCCACGATAATACTAATATATATCTTAAATATACCGTTATTATGTTGAAATTCGACATGAAATATCCTCATATGCATGAAAATCACTGTTCCAAAAGTTCAGCCCATGATTTGTCATAGCTGCCATATAAGTACCATTTCCGAAAAACAATTTAACCCAAAAATGTCTAATAAGTATCGATAATAAACCAACTTTTATATGGAGCAGAAATTTTAATTCAGAAATCAAAATAATATCTATTATACGGCAATTATCCTACTGGATTTTGTAGCTTTCAGTCAATAATAGCTCCACTTCCGAGCATCACAACCAATCCTACAACACTTGTAAATAACGTTATTGAGATGACATTCAACCAAAATATTCCTAAAATACGTAGAAATCACATTTGTGGATACTGGATTTAGAAGCTATAAGTCCATAATTGGTCCACTTCTACTATGCCACCCATAAATCACTTATAAATAATGTTATTGAGATCAAATTCAACCAAATGAAGCCTCACCTTATAATCTTACCCTTTTTATACTCTGTTTCTTAGCTTGTGCTGAATATGGAATCATGTTTTTTTAATTGTTATGCTTAGTTTTCACTATGTCATTTTTGTTGTCAAATTGTCCAAATTGTTGGCAATTGTATGACGCCATATGACAACCAGTTTTCGTAAAATTGCCAACAATTTGGACAAATTACATAGTTGAAACATAGTGAAAACGTGACCTTATGAAAATAAGACAAACTCTATCGTCAAATTATCTTTCAAACAATATGTAAAATACTAAAAAATTTCCACTAAAGCCTAGTACTTTGTTCAAATTTGGGAAAAATGTTCAGCAACATTAATTATTTCATACGGAAAATTTGACGTGTATCCAATGTCGCCTATCACGCGAATTTACATAATTTGACGTTTTTTTTATTGAAAGTACGGCACATTGTTTTACTTATGTAAACAAAACACAATGTTTTGCTTTTTTGTAAATTTAAATCGAAACTAAATAAAAGTTAAAATATTTAAAAATCTGTGTTGAATCGATAGTTAAATAAAAATGAATAAAGAAATATTACTGGCAGCTTGTGCAGCAGCACAACAAGTAATAGATATTGTTGTTACGACAGAAGAGCTTTTGGATGTAAATTCCACGTGAAACAATTGCTACTTATTTCGCTGCGAAAAAATAATGTTGTCAGATACATTTCATATGTTTTTCACAAAATGAACAGAGTACTACTTCTGCAACATTTTTTCATGAAAATTTCATGTGAATTTTTTTAACATGTATTTTGACAGCATTCCACTTGAAATTTTGAACAGATTACTATGCTTAATACTTCATAAAAATACAGAATAAGAATATTCTAGTCCTATAGCCTGTGCAGTTTTTGTATTTCATATTATGTTTATGTGGAGGGTATTTAAGAATTGTCACAGCCGAATATTGCACTCTAACTTATTTTTAATTAACTTAACTTGTACAAAAATATTGTACTTAATTTTGTTGTCTATGGTCATGGGTAAAATCTAGCAACTATCGAAAACAACACTAATAAAAACAGAAATATAGTAAAATCATGTATTGTTTAATCAAATATTAAATAAATTATAAAAATTGATGCAAAGAATGAAAAAAGCGTATATAAATTCATTAAAGCTAATATAAAAAACTTTAAAATCTATGTCAAAGGTGCTGAACAATTAGATTGGTTAAATCAGAGAATAAAAATGTTTTTAATTTAGCGGACATTGGCTGTATAAATTTTAAGTAATTAGAAATAAAGCATCCAGAGTTGATCCAGTTTAATAATCAGAACTATGGAGTTTGTATATTAAGAAATGCCTTTTTACTCAAAAAAGAAAAATCTAGTTTAAAATGATAAAACATTTTTTTATATTTTTTATATTATTTCATTTTCAAAAATATTTATATGTACTATGATATTAATTAACTTTATTAAGCTTGAGGTCAAAATTGTATTTATTGTGTTTCCGCCACAACATTGTGCAACATTTTCAGGGCAATATATTTACAAAGTTTACAAAATTAACCAATAAATATTTAAATATTATTTTCCGTTAAGTGTCTATACCTTTAGTTTTGAGCAATATTATCTGTATCTGCTTTAAAAATAATACTAAATTTAAAATTAACACATTTATATTTTTCAACATTTCTCACATATAAAGACGTTTATAATTATTTTTTTGTATTCCAAATCGATATGTTTTCAGATTCAGAATAGTGATTTAAATTTTCACAATGCGATGATATGCTGTTTTATGTTAAGCTATGTCTTTAAATCTTTGATCTGATCCGTGTCCATAATAATTTTTTGTGTCCTGTTATTCTAGTTTATAGTACCTACACACACTTTTCTACACTATATTTTTATAACTTATGTGTCGTATCTTCAGCTTTGCTGAACAATCGGCTTTATAGTTTTTATTATCAAATATATTAAATTATTAAAATCTTTCTAATATTTTAGGTACAAAAGATAACGATTTATATATCTTAGGTTCAGAAAATCTTTCTGTGTTATTCGTTTTATTTTTGAATTGTCTTATTATTTTACAAATTACATTTTTACTTTTACAGTTCTATAGTAATTCTTTGGTTTTCTAGTAAATTTTTCAATACAAGTGTCAAGTAATTTTCCCAGAACAATATTGGCTAAAATCAGGGAATATGGAGATCCAATTAAAGGGCCTATTTTCTGTTTATATGTATTATTATTGTATTGAAAATATCGGTTATCAATTATACAAAATTTTTAAATACGTAAAAATATATCTCTTCAAGTTATACTACATAAGGTAAAATGAATTATGCATCGTTATGATTTTTCACCTTTTATCTTATCGTTAAATTCTACAGAAATCTTTTCATTGTATTTAGAATTTATAGTTAACTTTTAAAGAATTTTTGAAACACTTTTACGAAGTTCCGAAGATGAAGAGTTAATGCATGAACAAATTGATCTTAAACATTTGTCCCTGTAACCTGTAATTATTTCTACTTTGAAAAGAAAATTTACAATACCACTATTTTTGGGTCCTCTGTATAAGATCAATATTGGTATTACTTGCAGTTCCCCATAATTGAATTCCATATGTCCAAATTGGTTTCAAAATAGTCTTATAGAGGATGACTTTACAATCAAGGCTTAATTTATATTGGTCGTTTATTAGCCAGTGCAGAATAGAAGATTTTAGTCTCAAATGGACCATCTTGGCTTCTATGTGGCGACGTCAGCTAAGGCTTTTATCCATATATATATATATATATATATATATATATACCAAGGTATGTGACATCATCAGACTGTGGGATATTCACATTGTTTAGTAAAACAGGTGGACATTTTCCTTTCCTAAGAGTAAACATAACATGTCAACTTTTCGATTCATTTACACTTATTCTCCAGTTTTTTAACCACGTCTCCACGATCCTGAGATAATTACCCAGTTTTCTAGATGCCTCACTTGAATCCACATGTGAGCTAATCAAAGCATCAATTCCTAATGAGAGACAGACGAGCTTTTAATCCGCTCCCTATATTTTTCAGAAATATTAGTTCAAAATCCAACAAAAAAATTAATGACCTATTTCTTGACGTTGAATGAAAATCCATGTGAACGAAGATTAGACGTGTTTCACACTCATCAGTTCTGACTGTCAAGTCAAGTATTTTTCAATGAGAAGGAAAAAGATAAAAGATAATTTTCTCTTTCCTTCTCATTGAAAAATAACTTGAAAGATAATTTTCTCTTTCCTTCTCATTGAAAAATAACTTGACTTGACAGTCAGAACTGATGAGTTTGAAACAGGACTTAGTCAGTCGAATTCGAGTTGATTTGAATTTCTCTATTTAAAGATTTTTCATTCGCCTGCTCTTACGTGTGTCAAATTTCTCAACATACGCTGTTAAAATGATAATAATGCCAGATTAAAAATTTGAGCTCTTTTTAGAAAATTTCCTCAAAAGTATTAACTATACTACTAAATTGTTTGGTTCTAAATACAACCATGCTCAGTTAAATTATTTAGGTAATTAACAGCAAGAAGTGACATATTAAAAACAAAACAATAACAAATACAAAAATAAAAACAAAAATATTTATAAAAGAAAATTTAAAAAAAAATTGTATTTTGAGTGAGAATGGATTTATCGGTTGCCATTCATTTTTGGAAAATTAAAATTATAATACAAAAATATCTCGTAGGCTATTACGAGATTTATCAAATGGTCTGGAGCTACCAACAACCCAGTATTTTATAAAAAATTAAAACAAATTAATACTATCTACAAATTATAAAAGATTTATTGCAAATTTTCTCGTGTCAAAGGAAATATTTATGGAACTCCTGAAAAAGTTTGGTCGGGTATCTAATCCAAACCACAGAAACAGTAGTGTTCGCCACGACGTAAAATTGGCACCATTTCTTAGGTTTTTAGCAACAGGTAGCTATCAGCAGACCGTAGGAAAAGAATTTATGTCCACCTCTTCAGCAACCACGGTGTGCAGAATAATTTCTGAATGCCTAGAAATTTTTGAAAATTTATAGGAGTAAGATGGTTCGTGCTGAAGAAGAACACATTATCAAAGAAGCTTTTTTCAATACTGCAGGCTTTCCCGGAGTAATTGGTTGTGTCGATGGCACTCATATCCGTATACAATCTCCAGGTGATGATATTAAATATCTTTCCGTAACCGTATGGGTTTTTATATCATTAATTCAATGGTGGCAAGTTTTCAAAAATTCTGTTATAATAATTTGTAAACTATTGTGGTTTCTTTAAGATCTGTGACCACAAAACATATGGGCAATTTCAAGTCAAGTGACCCAATTTTAAAATCAATGTCTTCGGATTTGGATGAAATTTGCACCAAGGTTAGTACTATTGGATAGTATGCCAGACCCAAATTTTCAGCTCTATCATTCCAGAACTGCCGGAGTTAGAGGGGGTCAAAGATGGACATTTTGGTCATATAGGGTTATTTTTTAAAATGAGTGTAACTTTTCACCTATTGGTCCTAGCAAAAATTTTCAGCTCTATCATTCCAGAACTGCCGGAGTTAGAGGGGGTCAAAGATGGACATTTTGGTCATATAGGGTTATTTTTTAAAATGAGTGTAACTTTTCACCTATTGGTCCTAGCAAAAATTATCCAAAGGACTTTAGATAGCTATTTCTTCAATCATTCCAAAAATAATTTTTTTATTTAAAAAAAATTTTTAAATTTTTTTTAAAAATTATATTTTTTTTTAATTTTTTTTCAATTTGGGCCCTTTTTCTCAAAAGAAAGCTTATACAATTTACCTTAAGGCCTTTATAGTCTCTTAATGGGTGCGAGTGGGATATATATCAAAAAAATTATTTTTTAACTCATGAATAAGATTTTTGAATATTTGAAATTTTATTTAAAAATTATTTTATTTCTTAAATTTTTTTTGAATTTGGGCCCTTTTTTCTCAAAAGAAAGCTTATACAATTTACTTGAAGGCCTTTATAGTCGCTTAAGGGGTGCGAGTGGGATATCTATCAAAAAAATTATTTTTTAACTCAAGAATAAGATTTTTCAATATTTGGCACATGTATCATTTTCATTTTCCCCCATTTTTTTATTTTTTTTTTAAATGGAGTTTTTTTTTATTTGTCATCAAAAGAAGTCTAAAGTTTCTTTCCTTTCATTTCCTTTAAGAGCTTTGTGGTCACTTAATGGGATGCAAGAGGGGTATCTATAAAAAAAATTTCCACTTAAAGAAGAAATTGTTTAAATTTTTACCATATGCACTATTTTCATTTTTTTTCCTATTTATTACTTATAATACTAAATAAATTTTGAAATTGCCAATCTTTCTTCCTTCTTATTTACTTTTTCAACTGGAGTCTATCGATAAGTGGTATAAAAGCATGGTATTGAGATGTGCCATCAATTGAACAGCAGCGTCGAATCTACTCTTCAATGTTTTTAATGTTTCCTCATGATCAGCTTTGCTACTAAAAACTACTTCAGTTTCTTTACAATGCTTCTTTGCCCATCGGAATTAAGCGTTCGCATCTAAGATGCGATCTTGATGAGAGCACTGCTGGCTATACATCGCTGCATTTCTTTTGAGATTTGCTCCAATGCCATCACATGCTCCTTTGCCATGTGCAGTTGGATGAAACTGCCATTCAGCTGGAATTCCAAAATCTTTTTCGTGAGCTATAAGGTTTGCGAAGCTATTTTTATACCCTTCACCTTCATGAGAAGGGTATATATAAGTTTATCATTCCGTTTGTAATTTCCACAATATAATTATCCGACCCTATAAAGTATATATATTCTGGATCCTTATAGATAGCAGAGTCGATTAAACCATGTCCGTCTGTCTGTCTGGATGTTGAAATCAGTTTTTTGAAGTCCCCAGATATCTTCGGGATCCAAATCTACAATAATTCTCTTAGACATGCTTTCGAGAAGTTTGCTATTTAAAATCAGCAAAATCGGTTTAGGCCAACCAGAGTTATGGACCAATATGTGAGACAACCTCCATAAAAATTTGATATTTTTTGTTCATTTTATTCCAATAATTTGAAGTATATTGCAGATACAGCCATGAAATTTTGTATACGTTGTTTTTATGATAAAAGAGGAAAGTGTGCGGAAAACAGTATGAATCGGTCCCATACAAAAATCTTCCCGAAATATTGCTCAATTATACATAAATGCCTATAAAATTGGAATATCAAGACAAAATTCAGCAAAAGTAAGTGTTATGCAAAAATAAATCGCAAAACGAAATTTTTTTTAGTTCGGTCCATGTTTGACCATAGCCCCCATATAAAGTCCACTTCCAAAATTCACTTAAATACGTATAAAACAGATATAAATAATGTTAAACGGCTAAAAATTGACATGAATAATCTTTATAGGCAAATAAATTGTTGTTCTAAATTTTATGGTGGTCGGCCCAGAATTGGTCATAGCTCCCATACAAGGACCACATCTGAAAAAGATATTGTATAAATATCGGTACTGACTCAAAACTTTACACAAATCATTTACATATATACAAAAATCATCTCACAAAATTTTGTGAATTTCAGTGTATTTTTAACCGTATGCCCTATATAAAGCCCTCTTCCGAAAATCACTTTAATACTCATAACTCTCTTATAAATAAGGGTACCAACCCAAAATTTCACACGGATCATTTACATACATGCGTAAATAAAACGGCAGGATTTTGAGAATATCGGTCCATATTTGACTATGTCCCCCATATAATTTCCACTTCCGAAATCCACGTTAATACCAATATATATCTTAAATATACCGTTATTATGTCGAAATTCGACGTGAAATATCGTCATATGCATGAAAATCACTGTTCCAAAATTTGAGAAGATCGGCCTATAATTTGTCATAGCTGCCATATAAAAATTTTCAAAAAAAAAAACAAATAAATTCGGGTCAAAAAATATTCTTTTCGGATATAACCCATATTCGGTCCATATTTTATAATCATGATAATCGTTGGAAAGGTATTTTTAATACATTTTATTTAATGTATTACAAATTATCATACACTTAGTAGTTCACGAGATATTGCTGGCATCTCCTCTAAAAGCCCTATTTGATGGTTTTTTTTTTTTTTTTTTTTTTAGCAGTCACTAAAACCGAATTGTTCCCCTTTTTTACCCTACACCACAATAGTGGGGAGGGTATATTGGATTTGTGCTGATGTTTGTAACGCCCCTAAATATTGGTACAACACCCACCTTAAAGTATACCGATCAGCTGAGAATCACTTTCTGAGTCGATTTAATGATGTCCGTCCGTCTGGCTGGCTGACTGTCCATGTAAAGCTTGCGCGCAGAGTACAGGTCGTAATTTTGAAGATATTTCGATAAAATTTGGTACGTGATATTTTTTCGGCCGAAGGATGGATGGGATTGAAACTGGTGGAAAGCGGTCCAATATTTCACCTAGCCCCCATAAAAATGTCCTCCCGAAATTGGGGTTTTCCGGTCATAAATCTTTGAATTATGCAAGTATGCAAACAAAATTTATCACAAATGAGTAGTAAATGAAGCTAACGCACATCTACAAATTTCGTGAAGATCGGTCCATAATTAGTCGTAGCTCCCATATAAGGCCCACTTCAAAAATCACTTAAAAGAGCATAACTCTCTTAAAAACGTCGGTATCCAAATAATATTGAACACAAATATGTTTCGTACATAAGGCCCACTTCCGAAAATCACTTAAAAGAGCAGAACTCTTTTAAAAATGTTGGTATCCAAATAATATTGAACACAAATATGTTCCGTACATATAAATATAATATGGTAGATTTTTATGACGATCGGTCCATAATTAGTCGTAGCTCCCATATAAGGCCCACTTCCGAAAATCCCTTAAACGAGCATAACTCTTTTAAAAATGTTGGTATCCAAATAATATTGAACACAAATATGTTCCGTACATATACATATAATATGGTAGAATTTTATGACGATCGGTCCATAATTAGTCGTAGCTCCTATATAAGGCACACTTCTGAAAATCACTTAAACGAGCATAACTCTTTTAAAAATATTGGTATCCAAATAATTTTGAACACACATATGTTTTGTGTATATGCATATAATATGGTAGAATTTTATGACGATCGGTCCATAATTAGTCGTAGCTCCCATATAAGGCCCACTTCCGAAAATCCCTTAAACGAGCATAACTCTTTTAAAAATGTTGGTATCCAAATAATATTGAACACAAATATGTTCCGTACATATACATATAATATGGTAGAATTTTATGACGATCGGTCCATAATTAGTCGTAGCTCCTATATAAGGCACACTTCTGAAAATCACTTAAACGAGCATAACTCTTTTAAAAATATTGGTATCCAAATAATTTTGAACACACATATGTTTTGTGTATATGCATATAATATGGTAGAATTTTATGACGATCGGTCCATAATTAGTCGTAGCTCCCATATAAGACCCACTTCTGAAAATCACTTAAACGAGCATAACTCTTTTAAAAATGTTGGTATCCAAATAATATTGAACACAAATATGTTCCGTACATATACATATAATATGGTAGAATTTTATGACGATCGGTCCATAATTAGTCGTAGCTCCCATATAAGGCCCATTTCTGAAAATCACTTAAAAGAGCACAACTCTTTTAAAAATGTTGGTATCCGAATAATATTGAACACACATATGTTTTGTGTATATGCATATAATATGGTAGAATTTTATGACGATCGGTCCATAACTAGTCGTAGCTCCCATATAAGGCCCACTTCCGAAAATCACTTAAACGAGCATAACTCTTTTAAAAATGTTGGTATCCAAATAATATTCAACACAAATATGTTCCGTACATATACATATAATATGGTAGAATTTTATGACGATCGGTTCATAATTAGTCGTAGCCCCCATATAAGGCCCACATCCGAAAATCACTTTAAAGAGCATAAGTTTCTAAAAAATGTTGGTAATCAAATAAAATTCGACACAAATAAGTTTCTTATATACAGAAATAATTACACCTAATTTTGTAATGGTCGGTCTATAATTAGTCGAAACTCCCATATAAGACCCTCTCCGTAATTCACTTTAATTTCCATAAATCTTTTAAAAGTATTTATATCGAGATAAAGTTTAACACATATAATATTTATATTCACAGAAATCATGACGCTGAATTTTGGTTCAAAATAGGTGATATCTCACAAATAACGCCCATTTCTGAAATAATTTTTTATATTTACATATACTAGGTGTAGGGTATTATATGGTCGGGCTTGACCGACTATACTTTCTTACTTGTTTATACTCTGTTTGTAAAATTACACACAATATTATTATGAACATCAGACAAACTCTGTAAATTATGGTAAGAATTGGTAATTAAATCGATTAAAAATGGTGAAAATTAGACAAAATTTCAAAATATTTAACATAAATTATGTAGGTCGTAAAATTGTCTTTCAAACAAT
This sequence comes from Bellardia bayeri, assembly GCA_950370525.1. Classification (NCBI taxonomy): domain Eukaryota; kingdom Metazoa; phylum Arthropoda; class Insecta; order Diptera; family Calliphoridae; genus Bellardia; species Bellardia bayeri. Next base: position 33,644,378 of record OX493267.1, read on the forward strand.
ATATAAAATAATAATTAAATTTGCACTAAAACTGAATAGAAAACACAGAATAACGCTATTTAATCCTATACCAGTTAGTTTTTGTATTTCTTATTACGTTTAGGTGGAGGGTATTTAAGATTCGGCACAGCCGAATATAGCACTCTTACTTGTTTTGTTTATAAAATGTTGACGAGCTCCATCCGAAACGTATTATACCTTATCCACTATAAATTTAGATTTTAGATAATTTAGAATTATCTTCTGGTATTCATAAACTGTAGCGGTATCATGTTTTAAGTCATCAGATATGATTGCCATACTTTTGTGTTCCAGTTTTTCATCTTCTATGATGGAATAACAACTGTGAATATAGTTGCTTGGTCATTATTGAAGTGGAATCCTTATATGGCATCCTGAATAACATATTTATAGTTCTCTGCGAAATCATATGAAATCACAAATTCACCCGGTTTCAAATGTATCTTCAAATCATTCAAAAATGACCATTGCTGTTTGACTAAAAAGTCATGGGTTCTGAAATTTAGCAAACCTGTGCATATTTCTTCCACAAAATCATCCACATTTAAAATTACTGTTTTTAAGGTGCATCTTTCAGTCTGAAGCCAGGATTCAAATTTTATCTCATCAAGAGTTCATTAAATTCTCCTTAATGAATGTGGTATCCGGGCAATTTGAACATTCGCCTAAGTGGCAAGAAGGTTACATAAGGACACATAGTCAATTTAAGGCAATCACGGTAATCGTGCAAATCTTCTGAGGAATCATCTGTCAAAGTTGGGTAAATTTTGTAAATCCAATTTTGACGTCCACCTGTTCAGATTGAAATGTTGCATATAACTCATTCAGGCTACAGAGAACCATCCTCTTCTGCATTTGGACTTTATGGCCATCGATTTGAACAGACACCCAATTTTTCATTCCTGGCATCATTCGACTCATATCATCTCGCTGATAAAATTGAGTTACTAGAGCTTCAGTTTTGCACTCTAAAGGGTTTCCCTTCTTCTCGTTTGGAAGTGTGTGAATCCCATGCTCAGCAACCAAGTTTCTAGCAATTCTTGCTTTTCGTTGAGACGTTCCAAACTCGGTCATTATTTTTGAACAACTCCATGACGATGGGACAAGAGTAAGAAGTTGAATTCTTTCAGATCTACTCTGTGACGATTTGTACTTCTTTTTTATTTGTTCAAAAATTTCTATTGCATCCTTGTGATGTTGATTTTGGCACTCATTATTAGGTCTTATAGGTTTTACTGAAAAGTTAGAACAACCGTCATCTCCTGCAGAACTATCAACATTTTCAGAATTAATACTTACGTATACGTGTACGAACGTGTTTCATTTTATCCGCAATTACCCAAAGTTAAAAAAATATTAAATAGGTTTTTTGTTATTGAAAACTTTTAAATAAGAGAATGCACGCTAATTCTTTAATTATACAAAAATAAACTGTGGAAAACCAACAAAATAAATAAAAAAAAAACAGAAAAAGAAAACAGTGAAAACAACAAAAATTATTTAACTGCCAAACCAGCTGAGAGAACACGCTCTTTTTCCCCCATGATACAATTACATGAACAAAATATTACACAAACAATATCACCAACCAATTTATGTGTAGAACAAAGCATAAAAGAAAATATGAAAAATTTAAATACAAAAACAAATACACCAGATTTACAAACACAAACAAATACTGTTAACAAACAACATCCACTAACAAAGAATAGTGAGAGTTTGAATGTTTTGAACACTAAACAAACCACAATAAATAACGATGGCACACTGAAGGGAGCTATAAAAAAGATAAGTATATTCAAATCACCAGTACTACCAGGTATGCTTAGATATATAAGTGTTAATAAAAGAAATTTAAGTCTCCAAGAAACAGAAGATAGCTGAAAATCCCTTAATAGGCAACCGTTTCGCACTCTTGAGCGAAGATGATAATAATAAGAGTGGAAAAGATGGCGATTACGTAAAAAAAATCATTAAAGCCACTACCAATATATCTGCGTCAGTCCAGCTCGAATGATTTGGTCAAAACATTTGTTGAATACATAGAAAAAATGAAACAGGTTCCTATGCCAATGTTTTGAGAACCAGCAACCTAGTGTTCCCCAAAATACGGGAGGGTTGGAAGCACTTATGCAGGTGCTTACCCAAAATATTACCTCTTAAAAAATCTGAAAAAAGAAATAGAAATTACATTCAAAGTTTGACAAATACCAAACACACAAATTTTTCCCTTTGGAAGGCAACGAAAAATATCAAGCCACCGGTAGAGGGGCAAAGCCCTTTAAGGAAAGCTGTCGGTACTTGGGCTCGTAGCACAGAGGAAAAGGCTACAATTTTTGCTCACCATCTAAATACATTCTTTCAACCAAACTCGCCAACAACTAACGATGACATATTAGCGATAAGCACAGAAGACATTAAATAAGTAATCAAGGATAATATAATATTAAGAAAATCACCTGGAAATGATTCAGTTACACCTACTATGATTAAAAACCTACCGAGTGTGGCAATAATTGTGTTGTCTATAATATTTAATGCGATCTTCTGAAATAATTTTGGAATTTGAATAAATCGAATTTGAAAAAAAATGTATTTTTGGAAAAATTAGGAACCTGTTTCATTTTTTCTATGTATTCAACAAATGTTTTGACCAAATCATTCGAGCTGGACTGACGCAGATATATTGGTAGTGGCTTTAATGATTTTTTTTACGTAATCGCCATACGTGTGCAACTCGATATTTGTCCAAATTCTTCTAGAGAATTTCATCCTAAAAGTTAATTTTTCCAAAAATACATTTTTTTAAAATTCGATTAATTCAAATTCCAAAATTATTTCAGAAATTCGACTAATGTAGTCTCATTTAGGACCCTTTGGACTAACCTTTTTATATAGTGGGATACGTGTGCAACTCGATATTTGTCCAAATTCTTCTAGAGAATTTCATCCTAAAAGCTACATTTTTCAAAATGCAAGTAAATTTGACTGTTAAGTTCTTAACAGTGGTCTGTTGACTGTTATATTATCAATGTTAGCAAATATGGTTTTTGTCTTTGCTACTCGAATTCGAATTTATCTTCACACACATTAATATTTATTAAATTTAAAAATAAATATAAATATACATACATAAATAATAAATATAAAAATGTCTCTCATTGGTTGAATTGAACAATTTACATTCGGTGAAGATTTTGGGGAATATTTAGAGCGTGTGGAGCAACTGTTCCTAATAAATGATGTGGATGAAAAAAATAAAGTGGCTTTATTTTTAACACTGGTTGGCCTTGAAACTTATAAAAGAATTAAGTCTGTTCTATTGCCAGAAAAGCCAACAAGCAAAACTTTCAAAGACCTGGTTAAAATAATTCTGCCGCATTTTAGTCCGGAGAAAAATGTTATTGCCGAACGTTTCAAGTTCTACAATTGTTCCCAAAAGCCTGATGAACCTGTGAGTGAAGTTGTTATCAGCTAGATGCGAGTTTGGCACATTTTTATGTAAAGCATTGCGTGGTCGTTTGGTTTGCGGGGTAAGCAGCGGCCAATTGCATACAAAATTATTGTCAACATCATCGTTGACGTGGGAAGATGCTTGTAAAATAGCACTGTCGTTCGAATTGGTGAATAAAGAGCAAAAAAGTATGCAACCATTGTCGTATGAAGTAAATAAAATAAATCATCAACCCCAAAAATATAAAAAGTTTGAAAAGTGCTCAAAATGCGCATCTAAACATGCCAGTGGAAATTGTCCGGCTAAGGAGTGGACTTGTTTTTCTTGTGGCAAAAAAGGTCATTCAGCGAAGGCGTGTTTTTCCAAAAAAGGTCAACAATCAACTCGAAAGTACCAGAGCAAAAATAATCAAGTGAATGAGTTGGAATTTAAACTGGGATCGTTAAATTGGATTAATAGAGCTGAGGCACCATTGGTAAAAAGTTTAGCTGTAAACGGTAAAAGGTTGCAAATAGAAATAAATACCGGAGCCGTCGTGTCCGTTATCAGTAATGTAGATTATGAATTTTATTTTAGTGATGTAATTTTAAAAAATATTAACTCACCTCCTTTACAAGTTTTAACAGGTAGTACTATCGAAGTTCTTGGAGAAATATCGGTGACGGTTGATGGTAAAAAAGAGTTGAAATTTGTGGTGGTAAAATCTAAACGACAATTTATCCTACTGATGGGTCGAAATTGGATAGACGTTTTGTTTCCTACTTGGCGTGATTTTTTTAATGCACCTTTTGGTAAGTCAAACGATATTTTGTCATTAAAAAACATCTGCCTGACTAGTACAGTGGAAGAATTGAAAAATAGTTTTCCGTCGTTGTTTTTTAAATGTTCAAGTCCCATTAAAGGTTTTTCGGCTGACATATTTGTCAAACCAGACTCACAACCATAATTTTTTAAGGCATATACGGTGCCGTTAAGTTTAAAGGAATCGGTAGATGCTGAGTTGGGTCGTATTTGTGACGAAGGTATTATTCAGCCCGTCAACAAAAGTAATTGGGCAGCTCCGATAGTTTGTGTTGTTAAAAAAGATGATAGTGTAAAAATCTGTGGAAATTTTAAAATAACAATAAACCCCGTAATAGAAAGGGATGTCTATCCATTACCTTTAATCGATGATATTCTCACAAGTTTAAGGGGTAAAACATGTTTTTGTATTCTTGATTTGAGTAAAGCCTATTTGAAGTTATCTGTTAATAAGTCTAGTCGCGAGTTGTTAACATAAATACCCATATGGGCATTTTTGAGTTTTGCCGGTTACCATTTGGTGTATCAACTGCACCTATGATTTTCCAAAGAGTGGTGGATCAAATCATGCAAGGCCTAGATGGCGTTGCCGTTTATTTAGACGATATACTGGTGGCTGGGAAGGGCGAAAAAGATTGTAAATCTAAATTGTATAAAGTTCTCAGTAGGTTACAAGAATACAAAGTAAAAATAAATTGGAGTAAATGTAAACTTTTGGTAAATACAATTGAGTATTTGGGTCACACCATTAATACATTAATCAGATAAAATCTTATATTGGTAATATTTTTTGTGGCGTTCCACAGGGTGCTATACTGGCCCTTCAACTTTATAGCATCCTCGTTTATGACTTTCCCCATGTTCTTAATGGCTCGAAAAGTATCCTATACGCCGATGATTCATTCGTTTTTGCACACGATAGTAATCCTGAAGTCGCTTTAAACTTGGTCCGTGACCATCTATCGGTCAAGTAAATCGGAGGCCATTTGTTTTAGGAATGCTTCTGGCAAATGCCCCCGTGATGTGGTTAAGAAAAGCAGGTCGCTGAATCTATAATTACATGGATCAGTTATTCCCTTTAACCATTTCGCTCCGAGACTAAATTTTTCTTTTTCTTTTTTGAAAAAAAAATACTTTTTTAGGGTAATTTGGACCCACTGATTGCATAAATCTGGTCAAAAAAAAATTCAGATTTTTCGTTTTCCCGGAAAAGCGTGTTCGAAAGGCGGATGCATTTAAATATTATTTCTAAGTTTATTTGTTTTGGAGATATAGAGGTACTGGTTTTATGCGTTTTTGCCCCATTTGTCCCCTTTAACGACCGAATTTCCAAAAATCCCTTCTTAGTGGATCTACATATTGTAAAAGGAACCCATTACCCGAATTTCAAGTTTCTAGCTTTAGAGGTTTGGGCTGTGCGATGATGAATGAATCAGTCAGTCGCGTTACTCTTTATATTAATATAGATTCGAACCCATACGGTTCGGCTACAGTTCATTAGTCTAAACCCTTAGCCTACACCAGAATGTTTATTTTCATGTTCGAACACTGGCGTATAGCCTATATGTCAACTTTGTATGTAAGTAAAACATTTGGATTTATTTGCTGTTTTATTGATTTATTTTGATATTTTGGAATCAAATGATACAAAAGTTATTAAATTTTGTTTAAAATTATATTGAATTAGAAATTGCGAAAAAATGCTCTTATTTATGTTGCATTTCTCGCACATATAAATTGTGGGCTTACCACAACCCTTCAATTGACAACGACGATGTTTTACCTTAGGATTTCTGATTATAACGTGTTTTACCTCAATTTTTGGAAGTTTAGGTGGTTGATATTCCTTATCGCTGATATCATCATCGGTAGTTTCTCTTCTTTCAGCCAAAAGAAGAGCTTCTGTCACAAAGATTTTGAATTCTCAACTTTGTATTTTGCAATCTAGCAAAACAATATCCAAGCATTCACAACTGCCGAATTCAAAGTAGTGCACCACAAAGGCCAATACCATTTCTTTCCACGTATATTGATTCGGTAGTTCTGGACTGCATTGTCGTGCAAATCCACACCCCCATGCCCTTGTTATAATTATGTAACATGGCTGGCTGGGCATACACGACGTACTTACCAGCTTCCGGGTTCTTTTTTGATGTCGATGCTTTTTCCCACCGTTGGACATTGTGCAAAGGCAAGATTTGGTCGAAATTTGTTGCCATTGTAACCTCTTTGTTGTCCTGCCATCTGCATAGCAATATTTTTTGTGTGTCATCAAACACATAATTAATTGGTGCTGGATTTGGAGCAATGTCAAAATTATATACCTTTTGGTTTCTTTTTCACCTTTTCGGTTTTTCAAAAGAACTGAGAGGCTTGTATTCAAATCGAGTAGTCTTCGATGTTGAAGGTAGCGCCTCTTCTTCAAATTCAGGATAGCCACTATCTTCAATTGCATTCCTGTCAGTTTCAATTTCAACAAAACCTGCAACCTCGTTCAACGGATTTGGATCTACGTTTAAGGATTTCATCATCATTGATTGTCTCTTCGTCTGAACATTCATCGACTCGATAAGGAGGAAGTATATTTACACAACTGATGTCTCCGTCATCATCACTCCAATTGGCTATTATTTCATACAACTTCTTCATAGACAAAATCTTTTTACGTGTACTCATACTTACATATAAAACGTAAAAATCAATAACAAACTTTTTAACTTTTAATCACACCTAATCACCTTGCGATTTTGAAACATACTAAATTTTAACTTTGACATCATATTTAATGACCATCCGTCAGTTATTATATAAACCAGAATAAAAAAGGGGAATCAAAATTTAGATTTTGTCTATGAACATCTATCTCATCAAATTACATACATAAAAATAAATCGGGGAATTACCGCACTACGCATGCTAATCTGATTAAGATTAAAAATACACACTCAATAAAGACAAATGTAATATCTTTCCTTAAATCTGTTTTCTTATAACACAAAGAATTGAAAATGTCTTTCAAGTGTCATTGTCAGTTAGTAACTATAGGATAAGTGCCAACGTTCGAAATTTCGAACAGTCAAGTTTACACATATATGAAGTCATGAATGTTCATGCAAACCATGGTTTATATGTTCTGTGACATAATTACAAATATTGGCAATAATTCCTCATAATTATTCTTTTAATTTTATTTATTTTATTATTCACCCCCCTGGTCACGGAGAGATATAGTTTTTTATTTTTTATAATACGAGACTTAACATTCATACCAAAATTTATTTGAAATTCTACCTTTTTCATATATAATTTTTTTTTTGAAAAAAATTTATTTTTACTGTTCGAAAAATCGAACAGCAGAGCGAAATGGGTTAAGGATAGTATAAAATATCTAGGGATAACACTAAACAAATTATTCAAGTTCAATCAACAGGCGAGGATAGCTAAGCAAAAGGGGTTCCGTATCAAAGGCATGTTTCTAAAATTACTGACTAATAAACATCTTAATCAAAAGTGCAAACTTCAGATTTACAAAGTGTGCATTCGATCGACAATTCTATATGGATTTCCGATATGGTTTTCACTTTCGCCAACGGTGATGGGTGAGTTAGACGTTCTGGAACGAAGCTGTTTGAAGCTCTGCGTTAACGCCAATTTCGAAAGTTATGTCAAAAGATTTTCGAATACGAAAATTTACAGTAAAGCTGGAATTGTACCGCTTTCCTCCTATGCTCTTGTTTTGCTGAGGAAATTTATTGATAGATTGGAACACCATGAGAACACCTTAATGAGTGATGCATTTGTAAATTTTAATGATGAAAATTGGTGTTTATTTTTCGCCTCTAGGCATTTTGAATGAGGACTTAAGTGGCCTAACAAATTTAACTGAATACCGCCTACCAGAGTTCTACTCCCACGTCACTTTGGGTTCCAGTTCCAACAGGGGCTGAACCATTTTTAATACTATGTATTAATTTTTGTATATATGTTTTAGATTAAGTTTACTTGTAAGTTTTTTGATCTCATATGACATCATTGCAGTCAAGTTAAACTTTATTATATGTAGAGCAATATAATTTTCGTTTATCTTACATTGTAGAACATTTTTTAACTTAATCATGTTGCGTTATTTTGAACAATAATGTTGTTAACGTTTATTAAAATAATACAGTACAGTTTTAAGTTTTCCTCCCAGTGTTATCCTTTTATAGTATCTATTTTGTAATCTGCCTTAAAGGTATCAATAAAAAAAATTGAATTGAATTGACGAGTGCATATCCACATACACTAATGAAAATATATTGTTTTTGCAATGTTTGAAAAATGCTACAACCCAAAGTCTGTGTAACGGTTAATATAGCCGGGAAATAGCAAAAGCAAAAGAAAAAAGAAGCGGGGCCGGTGCAGATGATGTGCATGTGCCATGTGTGTTTTGGTTCACCGAAATGGGTTTCCTGGAAGAATTTATTAAAATTAAACAAGTAAGAGTGCTATATTTGGCTATGCCGAATCTTATATACCCTTCACCTTTGTTGTGGATGCAATTCTTACCATAATTTACAGAGTTTGTCTAATGTTCACAATAATCTTGAGTGTAATTTAACAAACAGAGTATTAAAAAGGGGAACAATTCGGTTTTAGTGACTTTGCTCAAAAAAAAAAAAAAAAAAACATCATCAAATAGGGCTTTTAGAGGAGATGCCAGCAAAAAAAATTTGTTGGCGGTCACGCCTATTTTCGAGGGGGTGGGCCCGTAAAGTTGAAAATGTATAGGCCTATATCTCAGGAACTACTGGGTGTATGATAATTTGTAATACATTAAGTAAAAGGTATTAAAAATACCTTTCCAACACTATATATATTGATTATAAAATATGGACCGAATATGGGTTAAATCCGAAAAGAATATTTTTTGACCCGAATTTTCTTAAATTTTGGAACAGTGATTCTCATGCATATGAGGATATTTCACGTCGAATTTCAACATAATAACATAATATTTAAGATATATATTAGTAGTAACGTAGATTTCGGAAGTGGACCTTATATGGGGGACACAGTCAAATATGGACCGATATTCTCAAAATCCTGCAGTTTGATTTAGGCATGTATGTAAATGATCCCTGTAAAATTTTGGATTGGTACCCTTATTTATAAGAGATTTATGAGTATTAAAGTAATTTTCGGAAGAGGGCTTTATATGGGGCACACGGTTAACAATAGACCGAAATTCACAAAATTTTGTGGGATAATTTTTGTATATATGTAAATGATTTGTGTAAAGTTTTGAGTCAGTACCGATATTTATACAATATATATAGGGATAAATGTCTTTTTCAGATGAGGTCATTGTATGGGAACTATGACCAATTCTGAGCCGACCACCATAAAATGTAGTACAACAATTTATTTGCCTATAAAGATTCTTCATGTCAAGTTTTAGTCGTTTAACATTATTTATATCTGTTTTATACGCATTTAAGTGAATTTTGGAAGTGGACTTTATATGGGGGCTAAGGTCAAACATGGACCGAACTAAAAAAAAATTCGTTTTGCGATTTATTTTTGTATAAAACTTATTTTTGCTGAATTTTGTCTTGATATTCCAATTTTATAGGCATTTATGTATAATTGAGCAATATTTCGGGAAGATGGGGCTATGAGAAATCATGGACCGATTCTTACTATTTCCCGCACACCTTCTTCTTCTATCATAAAAACAATGTATACAAAATTTCATGGTATTATCTGCAATATATTTCAAAATATTGCAATAAAATGGACAAAAAATACAAAATTTTTATGGAGGTTGTCTCACATATTGGTCCATAACTCTGGTTGGCCTAAAACGATTTTGCTGCTTTGAAATAGCAAACTTTTCTAAAGCAAGTCTGACAGAATTTGTGAAGATTTGGATCCCGAAGATGTATGGGGACTTCAGAAAATTGATTTCAAGAGACAGACAGACAGACGGGCATGGCTTAATCGACTCCGCTATCTATAAGGATCCAGAATATATATATACTTTATACGGCCGGAAAATTATATTGTGGAAATTACAAACGGAATGACAAACTTATATATACCCTTCTCATGAAGGTGAAGGGTATAAAAAGGTGCATGTCTATGTATAGGCAACTATTTTATCAACCTCTCGTTCCATTTTTAAATAAAATTTTATTTAATTACAAATTTAATTTTTATATACATACATACAGCAATTAGCTGTTTTAAGATTTTTTTTATAGGTTATGTCAAATGTATTTGACATATGTACCAACATATGAACATGTAAATTATAAACCGTATGTAAACTCAAATTTTGACACACACATAAAATTACATATGGATAAAAGAGTGACATTCCACATGACAAATACAAATAATGTGAACACAGCTTAACTATTGACTGCGCAATAAATATTACCAAAATGCAGATTTTTTGAGCTTAGTGACAACATCTTTATTTTGTCGCTTATATTTGTACTATTTTTATACCCTACACCACAATAGTGGGGATATTTTGAAGATATTTTGATAAAATTTGGTACGTGTTATTTTTTGGCCCAAGGACGGTTGGGATTGAAACTGGTGGAAATCGGTCCATTATTTCACCTGGCCGCCATACAGATGTCCTCCCGAAATTGGGGTTTACCGATCATAAATGTTTGAATTATGCAAGTATCCAAACAAAATTCACCACAAATGAGTATAGGTCCATTTACTACTCATTTTGTGAAGATCGGTCTATAATTAGTCCTAGCTCCCATATAAGGCCCACTTCCGAAAATCACTTTAAAGAGCATAACTTACTCAAAAATGATGGTATCCAAATAATATTTAACACAAATATATTTTATATGTACTATATATAAATAATAAGGTACAATTTTATTGTGAGCGGTCCATAATTAGTCGTAGCTCCCATATAAGGCCCACTTATGAAAATTACTTTAAAGAGCATAACTCTCTCAAAAATGTTGGTATCCAAATAATATTTAACACAAATATATGCCATATTTTTTATACGGTACAATTTTATTGTGATGGTCCATAATTAGTGGTAGCTCCCATATAAGCCCCACTTCCAAAAATCTCTTTAACGGTCATAAATTTCTTAAAAATGTTGGTAATCAAATAAAATTTAACACAAATAAGTTTCTTATATACAGAACTAATGACACTTAATTTTATACTGGTCGGTCCATAATTAGTCGAAACTCCATATAAGACCCTCTCCGTAATTCACTTTAGCCTCCATTAATCTTTTAAAAGTATTTATATTGAGATAAAGTTTAAATCATGACACTAAATTTTGGTCCAAAATAGGTGATATTTCCCATATAACGCCCATTTCTGAAAAACAGCTTAACTGCCGTATTCAAAAAAAATAAAGTAGGTTTGAAGTGTGCTTTAAGACAAAATTTTCTTCAAGTACATTTGAAGTCTACTTTATTTTTTTATGAATAAAAGCATTAATAATTATTAAAAAATTCATTATTATAATATACATACATATGTATGTATTCTGAAATGAATTGTTATCTCTTTTTTTTAAAAAAATACATAAAAAATGTCCTAAATGTGTTTTGAAGATTTTGAAATCTAGATGCAGATTTTTTGATAAAAAATTATTGTTTTTTGAAGATTTTACCTTTAAAAGTTCTGGCAGCACTAGTGCCATAGTTGTTTAGTTCGTTTTTTCGATTTCGCATATTGCTGTCTGTTAGTGGTTTTTCAAGTTACAATTTCTTTGCATGGTTATGGTTCGGTAGTAAAGCTGTGTTCACAATATGTGTATTTGTCATGTGGAATGTCACTTTTCTACCCATATGTGATTTCATGTGTATGTCAAAATTTGAGTTTTACATACGGTTTATAAATTACATGTTCATATGTTGGTTATGTCACATACATATGTACTTACATTTGTTAACTCCTTTTCAATTTTTCCCTCCATTTTCAATAATAAATTTGTGTTTTTTTTTTTTTTTTGTATTTTTGTTTTACTATTAGGTATAAATTATATTTATTAAAATTTCAATTATTTTTGCCGCCACAGAATTTTGGTTATAAAAAACAGCTGATGTCAGATGGTTTGTCACTTGAAAATAGAACTCGTTCTAAATACAAAAATGTCATATGTATTGCACACAGAGAAATAACACATGATATTGGTTGAAGGTGTTCAAACTATATGTACAAATTTGACATGCGAAAAAGTGACAGACCACATGACAAATACACATAATGTGAACACAGCTTAGACTATAAAAAGTATGCATGTGTTCTAGTAGTAAATATATTGCAAATTAAAATTTTTTGTGTTCTGGTTGCTACTAGAAATATTTTTTGTGGCAAAATATATTTAGGATTACTACTAGAAATATTTCTACCATAGGCTAGTGCATATATTTCGTTGGTTAATAGTTTGTATATATTTAGTATGTGAAAATTTAAATATTATTGTCTTTTTTTCGTTTTTTTATTGACTTTTTTTAAGAATAATTGTGGTTAAAAAAATACATATTAAAGTAACATTTAAGATTATAATGTAATGTCTTAAAATAATTGTGAAAGTGAATATACAGTACCAAACTTGACAATAAATCAATGTTGAATTTGCTGACTATGAATTAGCAAAAGCACACAAATTTCTGCTTAGTTTACATTTTTTCAGCACAATAAACGACTGTGTTTTCAATGACTACAGGTGCATATACACTACGTGTTTTTTACATTGTATATGTCAAATTTTAAATATGGGAGTAAAAACATGTAATTGGTGGCCTCAAAAACTTTGCTTGTGTAAAATAAATGTGGAAATACATACATATGTATTTTTTCGATTAGAACACGCTCTATTTTCTTATGTTCAAACACATGTTTTCAAATGTATATGCCAGGCGAAAAGATTTGTCGGCGGTAAAATCTGCGCTAACATTAGCCGGTCGTATGAAGAATTTGCATAAGTGATAAATTAAATATTTTTTTATCCCATTTTGATAATTTAATAACAACGATATAAATTATTTAAAAATTTGTTGATACAAGCTCCACATCTTGTATATTAAAAAAACGAAAAACCTTAAATCAATATTTTGACAATACACATAGTGTTGTTAAACTGTTCGGACGTGTTATTTTTAGTGCGGCTGAATTTTCGGTGAAAAAATCGTAATAGGTGAAAAAGTGTAATAGGTCGAAATAAAACAAAAAAGTTAAAAAATAATTTCGTAATAGGTAAAAATACCTACGGTAAAAAAAAAAAAAAAATAAAAAACATTAAAAAAATAAAAAACATTAAAAAAAAAAAATTAATAAAAAACATTAAAAATCGCATAAAAACTGTATGAGTGTTCCTCTCAGATGTAATTCTGAGAAAGAGCTTAGCTCGACTAGAAAATCTTTATGGATCTCTGAGGAAGAATCATTAAAAAAATCTGTGGAGAATCTTCTCACTACAAGAGCCGTAGAACGGCGCCGTTCCTGTTCGCCCAATATAGTGATTTCATCAGATGATAAAACATCAATATCTTATACATCAAATAGTGCAGTCAAACCTAGAAAAAAAGTAGGTATGGATAAATACGTCACAGTTCTTAAGCGACAGAGGAGCCCGACATCTGCTCAAATGTCATCAAATTCAAAAGCTCCCAAGACCGTGAGTATTGACAATCCAAATGATCAAAACAGGTTTGCTCTCCTCCAGACGGATGATCCAGAACTTCCTAAAAAGACGTTTAAGCCCCCACCAATTTATCTGAGAGAGCCCACTTCCAGTAAATTGGTACAAGGAATTGTTTCGGTAATAGGTGAAAATATGTTTAGCGTAACCTCAATTAAACATGGAAATATCAGCGAAACCAAAATTCAAGTGAAAAAGGAAGATGACTTTCGAAAATTGTCCACCCAGTTGGAGAGGGAGAGTAGGGATTTCTATACCTACCAGCTGAAAAGTGCAAAAGGACTCCAAGTCGTTCTAAAGGGTATAGACCCAGATGTTGATCCTGCCGAGATAAAGACTAGTTTAATGGAAAATGGCTTCAAAATGAAGAGCATAACGAATATTAGAAACCGTGAAAAGATTCCTCAGCCTATGTTCAGGGTGGAATTGGAACCCGGAGATATAGTCTTAAAGAAAAACGAGTCCCATCCCATCTACAATCTGATTTACCTTCTGCATCGTAGAATCACCGTGGAAGAACCGCATAAGCGTCAGGGACCCGTCCAGTGTCTTAATTGTCAAGAATTTGGTCACACTAAAGCGTATTGTAAATTGCCGTCAGTTTGTGTTGCGTGTGGGGAACTACATACAACTGCTCAATGTGATAAGTCGAAAACCGACTCAAAATCAAAAAATGCAGTAACTGCGGAGGTAATCATACCGCAAATTATAGAGGTTGTCCAGTTTACACTCATTTGAAAGGCATAAGGACCAACAAGACGTCAGTATTACCTAATCATCCTCAACAGCCTAATTTTGCATCGAGTAACAATTTTCCTCAATTGTTACGGCCCACTAGTCATGAAAACGCGCCTAGTTCTAGACAAGTTTCTTACGCTAACGTGGTTAAATCTAATATGCCAGGTTTGGAGCAGGAACCTAAATCTCAATATTACGAGCCTAATATTAACACTCTAGAGACTACTTTGCAGACACTTGTCCAAACTATGAACACTTTTACGACCACTATGACATCCATGATGCAGGAAATGCTGAAAATGCAATCCACTATCTTACAAGCAATTTTAAAGAAATGATTTGTTTAAAAATTTGTTTTTGGAACGCGAACGGCCTCCGCCAACATAAAAACGAACTGGAACACTTCCTGATGGATAAGCAGATTGATGTCATGATGATTGCTGAAACTCACTTGACGGATTTGTGATGGGGATTTGTGTGTGAGGATTACCTACAAGCAACAAACATTTGTATTGAATTCTGTCAATACAACTTTGTTTTATCATCAATTTATTCGCCGCCTCGATTTTCAATAAAAGAACATCAATACTACAGCTTCTTCAATTCCCTTGGAGCTAGATTTTTGGTTGCTGGTGACTTTAACGCCAAACACACATTTTGGGGTTCACGTCTAGTGACCCCGAAGGGTCGTGAACTCTTCAACATCATTGCCGAAATGGGCTTAGATGTACTCTCAAGCGGGCATCCCACCTACTGGCCGACGGACCGACGGAAGATTCCCGATATTATTGACTTCGGAGTAGTGAAAAATATCCCTGTAGAATCGATACAAGTGGAGCCTTCATTAGACTTGTCTTCAGATCACTCTCCTTCTATTATTTCAATGCGTTTCCTTCAAGGGTATGGCTCTCCATTTCGGGACATGTCTAAATCCAGAGTAAGTTGGATAAAGTATAAAAAGTATTTAAGTTCCCACTGCACGGAAAATGTAGTGTTGAGAACTACCGAGGATATTGATGGGTCGATTGGCAAGTTTAATGAGGACATACGAAGAGCTTCCACATATGACGTTGAATGCAGAAGTAGGACAAACAGAACTTATTTCGCTGAACTCGAACATCTCCTGACAGAAAAAAGAAGAGTTAGAAGAGAGTGGCAAATTCACAGGTCTCCTCAACTGAAAGCTAGGCTACGGGAATGCAGAGATATACTAAGAAATTTCTTAGAAACCCAAAGATGGCTTCACTTAAATCATACTTGGAGGGAATTGACAGTTCCCCACAATCTGACTATTCGTTATGGAAGGCGGCACGAGGTTTAAAAAGACCAGTTAGAGGAAAGCCTCCTTTGCGAAATCCGACTGGTGACTGGGCTAGAAACGATTCCGAGAAGGGGACTTTATTTGTTAACCATTTGAGAAATGTGTTTACTATAAACAACTCAAATAATGCAACTGATTTGCCACCACTCGTTATTAGACCTCCTGTACCTCTAAGACTTAGCTTTAATGATATTAAAAGCGCTATTGGTACTCTGAACCTTAAAAAAGCTCCAGGTATGGATAAAATCAGCAACAAAATGCTTGTGGAGTTACCTCGTGTAGCTAGAAGAATTATTCTCTTTATCTTCAATGCTATTTTACGCCTAGAATACTATCCTGCAGATTGGAAGGTATCTATGATTACCATGATTCCTAAGCCAGGGAAGGACCTCACCAAAGTAGAGTCATATAGGCCAATTAGCCTACTGCCGACAATTTCAAAACTGTTTGAAAAATTGTTAATGGCTAAGTTGATTCCAATTCTGAACGACACTCAATGTATTCCAAATCATCAATTCGGGTTCAGAGCTAAACACAGTACCATCGAACAAACACACAGATTAGTAAATGTGATAAGACGGTCGTTTGCAGAGAAAAAATACTGTTCCTCGCTTTTCATTGATGTTTCCCAAGCGTTCGACAAAGTCTGGCATGAAGGTTTAATGCACAAAATAAAATTAGCTCTGCCTGCTAATACCCACAAACTTATGAAAAGTTATTTATATGGTCGCAAATTTACAATCAAAGAAGGCGATTTTTTAAGCCCCGCTCAGCCAATTGAAGCAGGAGTACCCCAGGGTAGCATACTGGGTCCTACTTTATATTTGATTTATGCATCCGATATGCCGTCAGACCCCAATATACATACTTCAACTTTTGCTGACGATACAGCCTTTATTAGCGTTCATAAGGACCATCAAATAGCATCACAGAATTTGCAGAATTATATTTATAAACTAGAGAATTGGCTTGAGCTTTGGAAAATCAGGGTTAACGAACAGAAATGTATTCATATAACTTTCACATTGCGAAAAGATACCTGCTCGTCCATCAGAATAAATAACCAAATTATTCCGCAACACAATGAAGTCAAATACCTCGGAATCCACCTCGATCGTCGTTTAACCTGGAAGTCTCATATTGACGCAAAACTTACACAGATGAGATTAAAAGCAGTGCAACTTAACTGGCTAATCGGCAGAAATTCTACATTAAAGTTGGATTGTAAACTTTTGTTGTACAATGCAATTCTAAAGCCAATATGGTGTTATGGAATTCAATTATGGGGTACTGCCTCAGCATCCAACATTGAAAAAATTCAAAGAGGTCAAAATAAAATTCTACGTATAATTACTGCAGCTCCATGGTACGTTAAAAATTCTCGAATTCACAAAGATCTAGGCATTCCTTTGGTGAAAGACGAATTTACAAAATACGCCTCAAAATGTGTCAGCAAACTTGAACACCATCCAAACCCACTTGCACGAGACATCCTTAACTTTAGTGGCCATGTTAGGTTGAGAAGGAGGGCTACCCTTGCTTTAACTCAAACGCAAAACAGATGACTGGATCAGTGGATGTAAATTTTTTTGTAGTATCATAATATTTTGTCTAGCACTGGCTGGACTTATTATTTTCTTTAAGTATTAAGATTCGAAAACTTATTGTCATTTCAATATCTGAAGATTCAATAAATAAATATAATGTATTATAAAAAAAAAAAAAAAAAAAAAAAATATTTTGACGCCGGCAATTTAGTGACGCTTTGTAGCGGCTTTAACGCATTTTTAAAAGAAACGACATGGAAATTTATGTGTAAAAAAAGAATAATATTTAAGCGTATCAGCTGTTTTAATCATGGCGATGTCACGTGTAATTGTACATACAAGTTGGTGACCAAAAATTAAAACCCATATGAAAAATAACCAATTTTGACAGACATAAAGAAAAACATGTGAGTTGTAAACTTAAAAATACATAAGCAAAAACACGTAGTGTATAGCCACCTTAACAAAAAACTTTGTTAGTGAGCAAGCAACAGCGCAGCGCAAGCCAAACAAAACAAAAATAAAACTATTGACTGTAGCTTAACTATGAGATGTTATTTGCTGACGCAGTCAGCCACAGCAATTCACTTTAAAAATTTGCTTCTGCTTAAAACTAATATGGTGTTCACACATGCATTTTTAATTGAGTCAATTATTGGTTAATTAAAAAGTGTTCACATATGCTCAATATTGCTAATTTAATTAGCGTTTGACAGCAGCTGACAAAAAAGAATACATTTACAGTGCACTCGGGAAAAAGTCAACGCTCGTTTACGTCCTCAACCCTTTTTTTACATTACCTACTCTAAAATTTTATGAAATAAATAGAGAGAAGTCTCTCTTCCAAGTGTTGGAAAGAAAAAAACAGCAGAAAAAAATAACAGATTTTTTTTTAAACGTCAACAATTTGTTAAACGTCAACACCCGCGGTTTTAATTAGTTGACGTTTTTCCGAGTGCATTGTATTTGGTTCTAATATTATAATTTTCAGCCTAAAAATATTCTTTATTAATTTAAAAGCGAAACAACTGCCATTTTAGTTATTACTAGTCACAGGGTTTTTAATTTTAACAATTATTAGAACAATTAACTCTTAATGAAGCAATTATCTTAATTGAAATTTTGTATGGATAATAGAATTCAATTAGGCGTTAATTAAAAAATGTCAATTAAAAATGAGCTAAAAACTGTGAACGTTGGCTGTGCTGAAGTTAACCCAGCATACCATTATAGGAGCGCTCCGAAAAATGAGTCAGAAAAGAGTCCAATAAAAGAACATTTTCGGAGCGAAAGAAAAATTTGCTTGTTACTGTCCTGAGCCGGCACGCAGTATGACTCAGAAATTCCACTTAATTTCGTGTGTACCAAAGCGTTGTTGTCCTGTTATTTGGGCTTTGAACAAAAAAAAAACATAGCTGTACACAAGAATGATAAAAACAAGATTACACAGAGCACAAAAAAAACCTCATAAAAGACTCTTTTCTGAATGTAATGACCATCTTTTCTGAAGATTTTCGGAGCAATTATGATTGTTTTTTGGGCTCATAAAGAGCGTTAACGCTCCGAAAAAGGTGTCAGAAAAAACTCATTTCGGACTCATATGGCTTGCTGGGAAGCAAGTCTTTCGTTGTAGTGCTACAATGTAGTGCATGCTTATGTTACAGTTGTCTTTGATGTGTTGTATATATATATAGGTATGTATGTATGTTTTTTTATTTGTATTTCATATTGTACAATAAAAAACAACACAAGCAAGCACTACAACGAAAATATGACTTGCTTAACTTCAGCACACCAAACGTTCACAGTTTTTAGCTCAGCAAAAGCATAAAAGAAAATTCAAAAACTGTAAGTTTTAAGCAGGAGCAAATTTTTTAAAATGGATTGCTTGGTTGACTGTGTAAGCAAATAACATCACATACATAGTTAAGCTACAGTCAATAGTTTAATTTTTGGTTTTTGACTTTGTGCTCTGCTTTTGCTTGTGTATTTTCTCTTAGTTAAAGTTAAGCACATACGTAGTGCTTGAAAATAGTTAAGCATTTTTAAACCCTGCAATCATGGTGAAATAACTCTACAAGGTGATGGCAATATTACAACAATTCGAAAGCAACAGAAACAACATGGTATTTTTGTTTTTGCTTTCATATTTGTAATGTCAAAAACAACTGGTTATTGTTTACAAACATTTTTGCAGGAAAAATAAATACATACATACAATTCTTTTAATTTCAAGATGAAAATAAAAATAATTTATAAATTTGTTAATTTGTGAAACATTTAATTTATGGACAATTGTTTTTTTTACTTTTTTTGTATAACTTGATACGTTTGCTGTTTTTTTAACACAACTTGAGCATACATACATACATATGTATATAAAGTTCGACATAACGAACATGACTAAAAAAAAAAACAGCTGGCGTTTCAACACCACCTTGTAGAGTTATTTCACCATGCCTGCAATAAATGTATAAAATTGTTTGTGAAACATTTAATGCAAATGCCCTTGCTCCCAGCTAACAGTGTCGTGAGAGTATATCTCATAGTAGAATAAACTTAAAACTAATACTTACATACTAGAGAAAATAACAAAAAAAAAAAAAAAATGAACTTCAAATAAATTTTTTAACCCCTGTGAGATCCAGGAAGGTTTTTTTTTTAAATCCGGTGAAGAATTAGCCATATTTATAACAATATTTTCATTTTGTAATCTAAGGGCACTGCTACACGTTCAATAAATATCGTGATACTAGAAATATACTAGAAATATCACGATATTTATTGAATATTGATGGATCGCGATCCATATCGCAGAATGGCCTAAAATATGTTATCCAGATCACGGATCGTGGATCTCGAACTTGTACCATTTTCATGACATTAAATCATGATACGTCAGTAAAAAGTAACAAATAAAAGAAATAAAATAATATAAAATACGCAGTGGAAAAAATGAAACAAAGAAAAGTAAAACAATTGACAAAAGCCAGCAAAATAGCTAAACAGGCTTGCTTTTGGGTTTCTCGCGACATTCGCACAGCACAAAACTAACATAAATACTGACGCGATAAATATTGAACATGTAGCATACGCTCGTGATCCATCAATACTTTAAAATGAATCGCGATCCAAATATCACGATATTTATTGAACGTGTAGCAGTGCCCTAAGAGGAGACATATAAGGAATATTAGTCCAATTGTATCCCCTTTGAGAATCAATTACATCTTTTATAATGTCATTATCATGAAAATGTAATCTATTAATATATTTCCTAATTATATCAATTACATAACAGCTTAATGGTATTACCCCTGACTTCTTGTAAATTACAACATTTGAGAATCTTTTAATTCTTGAAACAAAATTGTTACCAATGTATGATCGTGACTTTTCTTTCAAAAATTTCAAATTTATTGAGTAAGGTGGGAGAAATATGGAACCAAACTGGAAATCCGTATAACAATACAGGCCATAACATGTTTTAAAAATTAATAATTTTGTCCTAATTAGTAATGATATATGAGCCAAAATTCTGCCAAAACATCCCTTTATTTTATAGACTTTATTTAACATTAATTTACCATGGTCATTGAATTTAAATAGCTTATTAAAATTGTTATGTTTTCAATGATCCAATATATTTATTCACTTAGAAAACTAGAGTGTATATCAAGAAAACTAACTGTGTAGTAACGTATTTATTATAATTGGCAAAAGCATAAGAATAAGAGAATACCAGTAAAGAAAGAAAATGTGCCGTGGGGTTGCCAGATGGATGACTTCGTAATTATTGTTAGGGTTATCGTAACATCTCCCTTCTCAAGTTGAAGGCGGGCTCCCGGATTGGGTCTCCACTGGTTGTCTTCTGACAGTAATGCGTCTCGGAATGACGTTCATAGCAGGAGTAGTTGGTGGTGTCAAAAACGTTTCCTCATGTGGTGAAGTAGGTATATTAAATTCTCCCAGTAGTACATCCAGAGGTAAATTATCACTGGTCATTGTTCGCTGGTCAATATCATTCGAAACCCTTGGTCGCAATTGGTTGGTGTGTGCTCTGATAAGTTTATTGCGGTGGTCTCTAAGCTGGATACTGGTGTTATAAATGACATTTCCTACTCGTTCTATGATCTCACCAGGCACCCAAAAACTCTTGTTGTTTCTAAATTCCTTAACGAAAACAGTATTGCCATTTTTAAATTTCCTCGACTTCGTGCCATGTTTTCTATTGTATTGAAGCTCCATTTGTTCATTTCCCTTGGTTGATGGTGGTTGAGGTTTTTTTTATAGCGTCCATGATGGTTCTCATTTTCCTGCCGATGAAAGATTCGGCTGGTGAGGCTCCATTTGGAGAATTTGGATTCGGTGTGGAACGATACACTTCCAGGAAAGTGTTAAGTATTTCCGACATTGTACCTTCTCCCTCACATTTTTTTAAAGCTCTTTTCAATGTATCCACGAACCGCTCGGCCTGGCTATTTGAGCTTGGATGGAAACGGACGGTTCTCGTGTGTTGAATTTCACGACTGTTACACCAATTTTCAAAGTTCTCGGAACAAAATTGGGTTCCGTTGTCAGATAAGAGCTGTTCGGGGTTTCCAATTGACTGCAGTACTCGTTAAGAAACTTCAGAGTGGCGAATGTCGTTATGGTCTTAGTCTCATATATTGCTGGGTACTTAGAATATGCGTCTATAATGATCAGGTAATAAGAGCCCCCTACTGGGCCTGCATAGTCTATATGAACCCTTTCGAGGCATCGGACTGCAACTGGCCAGGAGTGTAAATCTGTCCTAACTGGGTCTTTTGCCGCTAGCTGGCACTTTTCACATTTTCTAATGAAATCTTCGATGTCCTTATCAATATTAGGCCAATATACGTAGCTGCGGACCAGTGATTTGCATCGCTCCATTGCGAAATGGCCGCGATGTAGCTGTTTCAAAATACGCTTACGATATAATTCGGGCACAACTATATGGATGTTAAGAAGTAAACAGCTATCAACGAACGATAACGAGTCCTTTCGATTAAAATATGGTGCGATTCTCGGGTCCAAATTACTAGATTTATGTGGCCAACCAAAATTCATGTGATGTAAAATCTTCTGAAGAATTTCGTCGTTCCTTGTAGATTGAACAATCATGTTGCGCGTAATAGGAAGTGTCGATAAAGATTCGTTGAGACTATCCTGAAAATCTTTTTCCAGATTAATTGAAGCGATAATGTAATCATCAGAAGGCTATTCGTGAGAGCTTATGAGTGGCGATAGGACGTCTGCGTGTCCAAAATCCAGAGTGTTTGTATATTTGATATCGAAATCGTACGTCAATAATGTTAGCGCCCATCTCTGTAAACGATTTGCTGTATATACCGGAATACCATTTTTCGAACCGAAAATCGTCAGCAGGGGCTTATGGTCGGTATGTAAAGTGAATTTACGGCCCAGAATCATGCGGTGAAATTTCTTTACAGCGAATATTAGGGCAAGTCCTTCATTCTCTATCTGGCTATAATTTTTCTCTGGAGCAGTTAATGATCTTGACGCATGGTATATGGCTTTAAAGCTTCCGTCTGGAAAAGTGTGATAGATAATTGCGCCAATCCCGTGGCTGGAAGCGTCGGCTGCTACGTGTATGGGCAGAGCAGGATTATAATGCGTAAGGAGCAATTCAGAGGTGAGGAGATTCTTAAATTCGTTAAGAGCATTTTCGCATTCTGGTGTCCACTTAAAAGCATTATCCTTTTTAAGAAGATCGTCCAACGGTTCCCGCAACTTTCTCATGTTAGGTACGTATTTTCCATAATGATTAATGGATCCCAACAGTGATCTTACTTCTGAAATATTTTCAGGTATTTTTAGTTCCTGGATGGCCTTAATCTTCTCTGGGTCTGGACGAATACCAGATGTGTCTATTATTTGACCAAGATATCTAATTTGGTCCTTAAAAAATTGACATTTCTCAAATTTAAGTCGACAACCAAATTCGTGAATGCGCTGGAGTAACTTCATTAGATTCGCTTTATGATCAGCTAAGTTCTTGTTGGCCAACATGATGTCATCGATGTAGTCTTTTGCCCCTTCTATGCCAGTACATAATTGATCCATGATGCGCTGAAAAGCACCAGGTGCAGATTTTATCTCGGGTGTCAGACGGTTGAATCGGAATAACCCCTTGTGTGTGTTGACGGTTAATAACTCCTTGCTCTCGTCATCAATTTCTGCTTGTAAATAAGCGTCGGATAAGTCCAAATGGGTGAAAACCTTGCAGTCATGTACTTCAGAAAGTATTTCGTCAGGCGTCGGTAGTGGATATTGATTTGATTCAATAATGTTGTTCAGACCGGTGGAGTTGTCTCCACATATTCTTATTTTACTATTGCGCTTACTGACGACAATAGGTGCTGCCCATTTAGATGTGTCTACTGGAGTGATGATACCGTTGTAGCTCTTCCTCAATTTCTGCCCGAGCAGCGTATGCGACTGGTCGTTTTGGAATACAAATCTCTTTGGCTTGTGGTAGCAATTGGATGTGTACCTTTGTCTTGGTGCAAAGGCCTAAAGACGAGTTGTCAAAAATTGTACTGAAGTTGGTTTTCAGTGCTGCTATGTCGTCCTAAAAATTTATTTGACGGCACCACAATGTTATGGGTGAGTTCGCTGACGTTGAAAATATAACAGCGGAGTGATTTGGCAGAATCTCCAATAGATACTTCAGATGTAAATTCTGCTACAAGTTGGATTGAGTTTGAGTTGGCTGTATCCTTTGTGTCTATGGCCTGAGGTTGGCCAATACGTTTCCACGTTTGTGTTGAGATTATTGTTATGTCGAATGCCGTGTCGACTTGTAATTGGACAGAATGATTATTAATTGAAACTTTTACGTACTTACGCAATTCCTTAAAATTTATAGAATTCGTAGAAAATACTGTCTTTGTGTGATAGTTCGTTTGTTGTTTAACCGATTTCTTCTTTGAATTGGTTGGTTTCCGTTGATATGAGGCAGCACAGTACCCATCCTTATGACCCGTTTGCTTGCAGTTGGTACATGTGTGCTTAGAATACGGGCAATCTCTAACATAGTGAAGGTCGCCGCAAAATCAACACGGTGTCTTCGGAATCCTCTTGTGTTGTTCGCGTGGTTGAGCTATAGCATGGATAGCGTGTGGTTGTTGCTCGATCATCGTTGTGTCGCTTTTCAAATCTAGAATTTTCTGTGTCTCGTCAACCAGATTATCTAAATTTGTTGTATCAATTCCATCGTTGAGATATCTTAACAGACGTGTACGAATGTCATTGTCCCTGATGGATTTCAATCCCAACACAAAAATCAAGCACTTGAATTGATCAACATTGAATTGACCCAGTTTGAATAATTCGCATTGAAGATTAACGCGGCTGGCGTATTCCTTAAAATCTTCTGCGTCAGATTTTGTGAGTTGGAGGCACTTGTAACGTTGGCTGACTTCGGTTTCCGTTCTGCCGAAAAGTTTGGTTAACTTTGCAATTGTCTCCGTGAGCGGTATGTCTTTCGGTTGTCTGGGCAAAACGTAGTTTTTGAAACGCTCATGCACCTGGCTCGACATCTTCCTCCATAACAAGGATACCTTGTTCGACTCATCGAGTGTATCCGCTTCCCGGTCAAATACATGATTGTATCGATTATACCACGATTCAAAAACTAGGTCACTTTCCGGTTCATATATGAAATCAGTCATTGAATTCGCCAGTGATTCCATGAGAGTAGCATACGATGTACATGGGTCATTCTTGGGAGTCATTGCACCTTGTGCAACGTAAAGTTGAGTAAGTTGAAACAGCAATTCTGTTTGTCTGTCCATAGCCGTTTGTTGATCGGCGAGCAATTTCACAATTTTCTCATCAGACATTGCAATGACTTATTTTTACGTGTGTTCATTAATGAAAAATTCGACTGGAATTTTTTTCATTCACGATCCTCGTCGCCACAATTGTTATGTTTTCAATGATCCAATATATTTATTTATTTAGAAAACTAGAGTGTACATCAAGAAAGCTAACTGTGTAGTAACGTATTTATTATAATTGGCAAAAGCATAAGAATAAGAGAATACAAGTAAAGAAAGAAAATGTGCCGTGGGGTTGCCAGATGGTTGACTTCGTAACTATTGCTAGGGTTATCGTAACAAAAATAAATACCAAGGTATTTAAATTTATCTTTGAAAGGTATTTCAACACCATTTAAACTAATTTTTAATTTTTTACTCTCTGGAACATTATAGTATGCACATCTACCAGAAGCATTTCTTATTATTTTCTTAAAAATATAAAGTTATGAAATATTTTGGAATTTTTTAAATAATACATATATTATTTAGTAATAATTTTAAACTCTGGTTGTAGCATTAAACTCATTCACCACAGCAGGCTACCGACTACAATATTTCAAAAATAAAATACAAACGTTTATATGTGTTATTATTTTGACGACAGCAGGGAAAAATAATCAGTGACACACTGTATACATATGTACATTAGGGTGGCCCAAAATAAAGTTGCGGATGTTCTTGAGTAATATGAAAATTTAATTCATTTTAAGACTACGTTTCTTAATTTTTTTGTCCTGGGGTCAATATTTGGTGAGCTGGATCAAAGGATAAAAAGGTCCTTTTTAGAGGTTTTTTGCTTTTTTTCACATTTCTTCCAAAGGAACTATATGTAAATTTGGTATCATATGAAAGGCGCATTCAATGGGTTATTAAAAATTAAAAAAAAAAAATTAAAAAAAAAAATTAAATTAAAAAATTTTGAAAATTTCAGCCAAAATTTTATTTTTTTTATTTTTTCATAGAATTTACTTAAATAAATAGTTGAAATTTCTTGACTATAAACATCATGCAATTTAACCCAAATGGTTTTTCCCGTTTTTTAGCTTATAAAATTTACGTTATTTTAATACCCATTACATTAACGAATTGAGGTAACAGAGATTGTCAGATAGGGAAGAATTTAGGTTTAAAAAAAATTAATAAAAATTTAAATAGAATTTAAAAAAACTGGAAAAACAATTTATAGTATAGTTGATATTTACAGTTATATATAAAAACTTTAAAGGTGATTAACTCGTAAACCATAAGAAAGCGGGCAAAATTTTTTTGCATTTTTAGATATATAAGTTAATGGGATATCATCTAAAAAAATTTGTTAAAATCCCAGCCAGTGTCACGATCTTGATGAGTTATAAAATATCTTGTCTGTTGTCACTTCTACTTTGTAAAATAGTATTTTGCTTAATTTGTATGCACTCTTTTATGCATAAATCTCTTTATACTTTCCTATTTTATTTTAAAATACATTACATACCTATATATTATGCCAGAATATTACTTACTGGAACGCTCTATTTACGCCCGTTTTTTATCACCTCACCTGATTCACAAACATTTTTAAATATTGAAGACACGCCCTTTTTCAAAATTGAATAAAAACTAATTTTATATGTAAAATTAAAGACTACGTGCAATTTTTTAACTAGACATTAATTTAAATTTGTGTACCAAATATTATAACATACATGGGTAGCTACGCATTGATAATTTGTTTGATAAAAGTGTATGCATCAATGGAGTTGCCGGAAGTTACATCGCACACATAATGCTTGATTTTTACTATGTTATTTTAATGGCATAGTGCAAACCAAGCATTAGAGTTTAATGTTAGTGTTCCAGTTAGCATTATGTATGTTGAATCTCAACTCAATAAAACAGGCTAGCAAATTGAGAGCAATCTAAACAAGTCAATTGCGATTTGTCGATTAACTTATTAATATTCTCTTGCGAATAAAAAATTACACGAAATATTTTTAGGAAATTAGGAAATATATGTACATATGTATGTAAACTTGTTTTCAATCTCGAAATTTTTAAAATATACAAAACTTTGTATTATGTATACATATATATATATACAATACAATATTTATGTACATCTATATATATATATATATATATATATATATAACATATTTATGTATATAAATATTGTTTTTAATAATACGGCATAAAACTTATCAATCTATAGGGGCAAATAATTACAAACACTTTTACATGTTTGAATTTTTACGGCGATTTTTCAAATTTAAATTAAAAATAATTTTAGTATAATTATTACTATTTCACTCACCTTAAAGTCAATATATCCATTTTTATCCATATCAAATGTACGGAAAACGTGGTCACAAAATTCCTCTGCATTTCCAGATGGAAAAAACATTTTGTACATATCCACAAATTTTGCTGGTGTTAGTCTTCCATTGGGACAATCTTGCTGTGTAAATATTTTTTTTTATTATATTATAACATAATTTGAAATATTTACCTTAAATCCTTTATACCACTCCTTTATAGTGGCTTCATCATAGCGAGTATGAGATTTTAAAAATTCCATATCTTCTTTTGTTAAACGGTCTTTGCTACTCAAGCACCCCATGACACAAAACGATATATTATTTTATTTTCGACTTGTTTTCAAAAACACAAATGCTCTATTTAAAAATCTTTAAAATTGGTTACTTCAAATCAACAATTTTATAAAAATACATTTAAACTCTTGTTGTAAAGATACTCAAGAAATAAATTAGTTCATATACATTTATGAAACTGGTAATAGAATATTATTAAATACATATATTTAAAAGCATGCGCAATGTTTATGTGGTCCTGTTTAAAATTGGATAGGTTATTTAACGTAACTTCAAGGCTTCTGGTGTTGCCGTACATTTTTTTTAAAATCTAACTTGTTTCTCTGAAAAAAAATCGAAGAGAAGTATATTCTTTCAAATAAATTTTAAATTAAATTTTTACTACAAACTTTATAATCTGCAATTGGTTTAAACATTCTTACATTTTATAATTAATTTGAAGTTGGTTAATAAATCAATGTAATGTTATATTATTTATCAGTGTAAACGAACATAACTGGAGGTATAGGTTGTCAGTAGCCATACATGGCAAAGTATTATATAGGTTTCGGCCTATACTTATGTATGTATATATCATCATAGGACAGTGTAAGATTTTAACTTTTTAGCAACATTTAACCGGAAACTAACGCAGTTAGATGGGTGTTGCAGAGTTAAATTATGTTTATGTAAAAACATTAATATCATTCATAAGAACCTAAAAATTCATAAATGTAAGCAATACAATAAGTGTACATCTTTATGTAATTGTGAATTATTACTTTTCTTTTTGAATATTACCTTTGAGTGTAACGTTTTCTATTTCTCAGCTATGATTTGAGGTTCGGGAATTCCCGCCCGGAAAATTTTAAGTTTTTTCTCGGGAATTCCCGAAAAATAATAGTCGAAAAAACGGGAAATTTAAAATTAATGTAGTTTTCAAATTGTTGACAAAAATGCATTTTTGCTATTTTTAACTTATTTAAATTTTTATAATATGTTATCATTGCTGTATAGTATATATTTACAATAAAAGCCTAACAATAATAATCTCTAGGCAGATTAATCAATTATTATTCGAACCAACCCATGAAAATGAAGACAAACACAATGACAAACTTAATATGGAAAGTATTGGATATAAGTGAGGATAAGTACAAAACAAACGAATATGAAAAATATCAGAAACATATTGAAAATAAATGACTATCCAATAGTCATAATAAACAAACTAATAAACTCAG
This sequence comes from Bellardia bayeri, assembly GCA_950370525.1. Classification (NCBI taxonomy): domain Eukaryota; kingdom Metazoa; phylum Arthropoda; class Insecta; order Diptera; family Calliphoridae; genus Bellardia; species Bellardia bayeri. Next base: position 33,673,627 of record OX493267.1, read on the forward strand.
CTCTAAAAACACAAAAAAACAGAAGGGAAAAACAAGACTCCGTATCAGAAACAACAAAACATTTTTACAGTGTACCATTCATTCCAAAACTCACAGAGATGAAAACGTTAAAGGGAATATTAACAGATGACACAACAATTGCATACAAATCAAACAGCACATTGCGACAGCTACATATTTACGAATAACAAACCGAAGATGGACAAATTAAAAACGGACAATGTTGTGTACGAAATAAAATGTGATGGAAACGAGGGGGAGATGTGCAATTTGGTGTATATTGGTACAACAAAAAGAATGCTGGGGACAAGAATCGACGAACATAAAACAGATATAAGAAATGGAAAAATATCGACGGCACTTTCCCAGCACGTAAAAGAGTGTAATCATGTGGCATACTTTGATAATGTTAAAATATTAGATATAGAAAGGAAGGAAAACAAAAGGTATACACTGGAGAGTTTACGCATACAACAAAAAATAAAAACACCAATGAATACGAAAGAAGACAAAGACAACACGAAACTTCATACAATTAATAATTAAATCAGTTCTGTGATATTAGCTTTAAGTTAAACTTGACTTAAGTTTTGTGGTCGTGTATTATATATTATATTTTTATTAATTATTTGATTATTTATACCAAAATTCTGTTCGCGATGTCCCGTTTTTTAGTATTAAAGTAACTAATTAATAATAAAAATTAATATCCAATTATAAAAAACATCAAAGCTGTAAGTAAAACTTAGTCTATAAGTTAAAGCTGTGTAATAAAACAATAAATTTTGTCACTAGATTATTTAGAACGAGAGACGAGAAGTTAGAATAAAACTAACGAAACGTTGGGTTCATAAAATAAAAATCGAACAAGTTTTTTATTTACGTTTGGAAACAAACATTTGCCCAAATTAGCCTGAAGGAAACTATTTAAAAATTATAAAAGTTTTGGACAAGAAACTAAAATAAAACTTATGAAAAATTAGTGATTTTTAACAAAAAAAAAATAATTTTTTTTATTTTGCTACTGTTTTTTTTTCAATTTGTAATTTTTTATATTTTCTATTACTTTATATATAGGTTTTTAGAAGAATTGAACTTTAAGTTGACAGCACCTTTTTAACTTTTTTTGTCACCTGTCAAGTGATTTATAGTGGAAGGCCAATGTAAGCGGCATGCGGCCACGGGCGACAGTCAGCTGTTCTTTTTGCCGCTTCTACTTTACTGTAGGTAGGCAAATGTGCGCGGAATATTTAAAGTGGCAAATATCGACAAATTAAATTGATTTGTTTTTCCATAAATAAATTCTTAAATAAACGTTTTTTTAGTATGTAAATAGTATAAAAAGTATTCAAAAAATGGAAAAAAAATTCTTTATTTTTAACTAAACTCATATGTCACATATTAAATACATGTGTATGGCAACATCGTTTAAAGCGGCAAAGTTAAACAAACTTTGCCGCGCGGCCGCAATACTGTTGCCGCCCGCGACGCCGATTAGTCCGAAATGATTGACCACTTGGATGACTTGGATAAATTTAAGCAAGTACAAATCGGAATCTTTGCCCATAAAAAAAAAACAAATTGGATGTAAGACGGCTTTTAAAATTAAAAGCAATTTTAAAAAAAGTTCCATATAATATAATTTAATTGTTTTTATTAACAAATAATATTATAATGTAATCCGTAATTTTTCTTTAACAAAATGATAAAATTTTATAAAATACTTTATACTTTTATACTTATGCTTGGTTTTCACTATGTAATTTTTGTTGTCAAATTGTCCAAATTGTATGAAACCGGGTCATATCATGATTTTCATGATTGCAAACATAGATGGCGCCATATGACAACCCGTTTTCATAAAATTGCCAACAATTTGACAACAAAAATGGCATAGTGAAAACGCGGCCATATTTTAGAGCTATAATAAAATTGCCGGGATTAACGACAAAAATTGTCCGGAAAATCCCAAAATCTAATGTTTTTTCGCACACATTTTTAGGTGACAAGTACAAGTTTAAAATCTGTTAGATCTTTGGAAAAAAAATACAAAATATAATTGTAATAGCAGGACTTAGTGCAACTCCAATGGAACTTTTAAATGCAATAAAGTAGGTTTTGAAGGCGACGATTGTAAAATTTTTAACGAAGGTGGCGAACTGCTTGCAACGGCAAAGGCTTACAACAGTTTATACAAATTACATTGCGTTGTAAATAAAAACAAATATGTGATGGAAATCGATATCGAAAACGAAAGAGTTTTAGAAGTCAAGTTTTTCGTAATATTTCTGTATTGAAAAACGTTTATCACATAAAATATAAAGATATTGGGCTAGTAAAGAGTATCTTAAAACAAAAATTTTAAAAATTAGATTAGAAATGCATTAAAATGTATTTCCAAAACTGATTCTTTTTCAATATCGATTTCCATCACATGCCTGATTGATTTAAGAACTAGAGACAATTTACACAAAAATATGGATCTGAACGTTTCTCAAAATTGAATTATCCTTGAAGAAAATTTAAAATCTACATGGTCAGAATCTAAATTTTTGGAAATAAATCTGTCATTTTTAAATGGCTGGTCAGATAGGCACCATCTGAACAAAAGTACAGGAATAATATCGTAATACTCATAAAATTAGATGAAAATTCCAAAAACTGGGGTTTTTACTTTTCATTATTTGCTAGTAAAATACTTTAACGATAACAAGATGAAGTATGCCATAAAGCGATATTGGCTGTAAAAGGTTGCAGTTAAGTATCGACTAGGAAAAAAACGTTTGCACTAATGACCCATTAACTGGATGCTATATGAAGGCAATGGGATGTCTTCTGTTAATATCACAAATTACACGTCCTGACATTAGCTAGGCTGTGAATAGGTAGAGCCGATTTAATGCCAATCTTGGAAAATTCAATTGGGCTGCTATAAAAAGAGTTATGAAAGGGGGTTTATTGATATAGGGCTGAATGTAAACCAAACTGCCTTGTTGGTTTCTGTGTTGCAGACTGGGCAGGTAATACCGATGACCGGCGCTGAACTCAAGTTACGTGTATGCTGCAAATAGTTTCTATTATTAGTAATAGTGTTAGTATGATAGGATAATGTAACTGGCTGCGGATCGGCTGTGAAGTTTGGAAGAACATTTACTGTAATAATAATGATTTAAATAAAACACGTTGATCCATTGGCTGTTCTTTTATTTACTTTTTTTTCGTGGACCAGCACTCAGGGGATGACCCCTACTTATGCAATGCATTGTGTTGGAACTAGGAAAATATGTTATGGGAGGGAGGATAGAGGGAGTAGTGTTTGTGAACATTTGACTTGAATTTTCCTATATTGAAAGTGGCAGGGAATACTTCTGCTGGTAGTTTGTTCCACATACGGACAGTACGGCTAAAGAACGAATTTTCCCTGTAGTGTGTTGTGCGATCCACTGTCCAGTCGACCACAAATGGATGAACCCTGACTGAAGAACGGTGTATTACGGAAAAAACTGTGTGTTTTAGGAACAAGTTCCCTGATTTCAGCAGAACACATACCATTATAGTATCGATAGAACAGTGAAACACAACACACATTGCGACGATGCTCCAATGAATCAATAGAGTTGGATACCCTACTGTCACCGATAAGCATCTTCGCCCTCTCCTGTACGCGGTCGAGTAACTCCAAAATAGACTTCAAAGCACCGGCCCATACATGAGAGTTGTATTCCATTTTTGGTCGAATATAGATGGTGTAAATAGTAAGAAGATCAGATGGAGTGAAGTATTTTCTACACCGTTTTAAAAAACCAAGGCACTTGAGCGCTTCTTTCGACACTTGAAAAATGTGTTCGGTCCAGCGGACATCACACTGGATTCTCATGCCTAGAACGTCAAGAGCGTCTGATTCCTTAATATTTACACCGCCCATAAAAACAGATGAATCAACATGATCTGTTGTGCGTTTGTGCGTTAATCGACTCTATTCGCACAACCCCATTCCGAGATTGTTTCAAGATCTCGGTTCAGCGTATCATTCATAATTTGTCTCATTTCCCCAATCTCCAAAGAGTTTGGTCTATGGTTAAATGAGTATGAATGGCAAATGTTGCTATCATCTGCATAGGAGTAGATAGGGTTTAAAGTTTGACAAAGAAGGTCATTTATAAAGATTATAAATAAAGTGGGAGAAAGAACGGAGCCTTGCGGTACCCCTGAATTAATCTTGAACTCGTCTGATGAGATCCCATCTATAACAACTCGTATAGTGCGATTTCTGAGGAAACTCGATATAAATCGAGAGAAGTTATCACCGACACCAAAATCAATGAGTTTCGATAAGAGAGCACCATGCCAGACTCTGTCGAACGCCTTAGAAATATCTAGAGCCACCACTTTACTTTCGCCAAAACGATGTATAGTACGACACCATTTTTCCGATAGGAAGGCCAGTACGTCACCCGTATAGCGTCCTCTACGGAAGCCGTACTGGCAGTCGCTAAGTAAATTGTTGGACTCTAGATATTTCACAAGATGGTAATTTTTTTCTTATTTGCTAAACTTATAAGCTAAATATAAATTGCAGTGATTGCAGAAAATGTCATGCATGCATGTGTCATTCAAAGGGAATGCCGATTATTTAGGCCATCCGTTTGGTGTTGATATCGCATTACTAAATACTCATTTAACAGATTGTGTAAACAAGTGCACTGATCGTGTGGGGCAATGCACTTCAACAATAATGAAAACAATTACACATACATACATGACACCTCCCCTTTTGAAAGAATGATTTTACAATTCTTGGGAATTTCAAAATCATTATTAGTGACAATTGTGATGATCTTAGTGGATTTTTTTTATATATAATTAATTATTAGGTTATTTTTATTTTTTTCTTTACGTTATTATAGTATATTATTCTACATTATCTTAGTATTTTATTGCGTTATTTATTTATTTTTGCTTATTTATTCTTGCTATTTACTAGGCTTTAATCTATCCTTATGAACTATGAATGTGTTATTATTCCCTAGCATTAGTTTACAATTAGTGTTATTGTCTATCCTTATTATCTTGTATGGTCCTTTGTATACATTTGACAATTTATGTCCTGATTCATTTTTTAGAAATACCAAGTCATTTACTTTGAAGTCTATATTATTTGTTGTTGAATCGTATATTTCCTTTTGTATCTCTTTCCGTCTTGCTAAGGTTTTACTCGCGTATTCATGAGCTATTTGTAATTTGTATTTCAATTCTTTGATATAATTATCAATGTTGTAAATAGGGTATATTTTGTTATTAGATAGTGGTTTAAAAAGTTCTGGTCGTTTACTAAAAACCAACTCAAATGGGCAATACTCATGTGTTGTCGTGGGTGTGGTATTGTAACAGTATGTGAAGTAAGGCACGCACTGATCCCAGTCGTTTAGTGACTTAGAAATGTATGAGCGTATGTACTCATTAAATATTCTATGCGATCTTTCCACTGTGCCTATTGTTTGATGGTGATATGGTGTTGAATGCTTTAAATTAATGTTCATTAATTTGGTTAGTTCATGTAGTATTTCATTTTTGTATTCTGTACCCATGTCAGTTAGTATAGTATTTACTGGTCCATAAACTAAAATTAGGTTTTCAAATATTGTTTTGGCTATTGTTTTTGCTGTTTTGTTTTCTATTGGTACGGCTATAAAATATTTCATCAGGTCGCAGATAATGGTTATTATGTACTGTTTTGACGTTTCTGTTATTGGTAATGGTCCAACTGTATCTATAATGACTGTAAGAAATGGTTTTATTGGTGCAGGAGTGATTATTATAGGTGTTTTATTTACCACTGGCTGGTCCTCCCAAAATTGGAACCTCAATCGAGTATTGCAACTCTGGTCTGACTATAAACACGTCACCGGATCTACTATAATCTATCACATAATTGTACCTGCGTATGAAATCGTTTCCTAGTATTCCATCACACGGAATTTGGAAATCATTTGGCACGACATGTAGTCTGTGTGATATTACCTGTTCTGTTCTCTCTCCAAAATTGAATGAAACGAGTGTTGTGCCTAAAGCCTGAATACTACCTTGCCCAATACCTCTGATTTCATTCTTAATTGCGGTATCTAGTTCATATGTGATAAATTTGTTCTTAATGAGGGATATATCTGCCCCGGTATCTATGAGAAAAACAGTCTTGATATTATTGGAAGTGAGTGTGAGTTCAACAAAACTACCTAAGGTTCAATTTAACGTGAAAATGTTGGGTTTGAAATTCGTTTGGTTGTTGATAAAAATGCTATTATTTACATCTCTACTGGGTTTGTTTCCCCCAGCCCTTACTGAGGGATTTCAGAGTTTTCCGAAACCTCCATTGGTCGTACATTATTTATTATTATTGCGATTATTATTAAACACACCATTATTCCTATAAGAGCCATTATAACTATTTTCAAATTGACGTCCACCACGTCCTCTATTTCCGTGCCTACTGCCCCGGTTATACCGATTGTTATTATTATGCCGACCAGAATATCTGCCGTTACTATTATCACCTTGAAAGTGCAAGACATTTGAGGTTTCAGTCTGTGAGCTGAGGAACTTGGTTACAACCTGCTTCACATTCTCAAATGTTCCTGCCTCAATGATTAGTTTTGTCCTATCAGAGTTTACATTTTTTACCATGGCATTTACTGTATTTTGAACAATGTATTTATTAGCCGTTTCCTCTGGAAGTCCTTCGGAAATGTAAGCGGAAAGTAATAACTTTGAAAGATTTTCCATTTCATGGGCAAACATTGTGTTGGTTTTGTCCTTTTGCTTCGTTGCCATGAGTTTAAATACTAACATCTCCGCCGATTCACCTTTAATGGTTGATTTAAGCTTGCTAATAATACTTTGAATTGTGGTGAGGCCATTAATTGAAGCTCGGCTAGGTCCACTTATTTTAGTGTGAATTAATCGAATAGCCAACGCCTCGTGCTCACCCTTCATAGAATCAATGAACGATAAAGCGTCCACAAACTTCTGTAAGTCCTCGTGTTTGCCACCAAATTCTGGCAAAATCCTGGACGTTATGTCTATAAATTTTGATTGGTCTGTCATGTTGAATTGTTCTGAACTCTGTTCATCCATAAAACAACCTCCTCTGTTTTCGTATCAACAATGTCTCTAACTACATCACGCCCTAGTGTGACTGGTACATCAGTATTAATATTATGCCTATGAAAAATGTTTATTCCCAGCATACTAGGAGCGCTCCGAAAAAGGAGTCAGAAAAGAGTCCAACAAAAGAGCATTTTCGGAGCGAAAGAAATATTTGCTTGTTACTGTTCTGAGTCGGCACGCAGTATGACTCAGAAATTCCACTTAATTATGTGTGTACCAAAGCGTTGTTGTCCTGTTATTTGTGCTTTGAACAAAAAAAAAAACATAGCTGTACCACACAAGAATGATAAAAACAAGATTACACAGAGCCCAAAAAACCCTCATAAAATACTCTTTTCTGGCATTATCTAAGAGCTCTTTCAGAGCCCAAAAAAACCCTCATAAAAGACTCTTTTCTGACATTATCTAAGAGCTCTTTCTGACGGACCATTTTCGAATGTAATGACCCTCTTTTCTGAAGGTTTTCGGAGCCATTATGATTGTTTTTTGAGCTCATAAAGAGCGTTAACGCTCCGAAAAAGGTGTCAGAAAAGACTCTTTTAGGACTCATTGCTGGGTTAATTTATCTCTGAGTGTGTGGAAGATTATGTTAGCTTTCTCTTTGTGTGGGGTGGTATACCTGTCGTAATGTTCATGTAATTTTGCCCCAATAGAGTTATAGTTTATAATTAAAATTTCTACGTGTTTTTCTAAAGTGTCTTGTTTTATTGTCCTATTCTGATTAGACATTTATAGGATTGTTCGAGTTTTGTTTGAAATGGGGTTAAGCTTTCTATTATATGTATCTTCCCATTGCATCTTCTATATTTGTCTTCTATTAAAAATTGCATATACTAATTTTATAATATATGCGGTTACTAACAATGCTAGTGTGATTATTAATATTCTTTAAAAAATATTTAGATGCTCAGTTTCATTCTTATTCTGCAATTCTATGCTATTCATGCGTATATATTGTATTAATTCTTTATTGTCTTCATCGTTATTATTTTCGTTCTTTCCTACTTCATACCCTGCAAAAATTAGTGGGATTGCCCTTAAAACGTTTTTCCACCAGACCATTTTAATAGGTTTTGTGATGTTTCAATTAAATAATACGTAAAAAGAAATTTAAATAGATAATTAAGAATAATAAGCTTAAAATAATTTACTGCTTTGTTGCCGTTACCCACAGATGATTTGATGATGAGTTTGATGTTGTGTTCGTCTTCCTTTATCGTGTTGCCGTTTAAGTGTTCTTCATCTAATACGTGTGCATTTTATTTTTATCACCTTTCGCTTAGAATGATTTCACATAACAGTTTGTTTTTATTTATAATTTGTGTTTTTTTTTTTTTTCTTTTTTGATTAGTGTTCACTTTAACAGTTACTGATGATTTCCCAATTTAATTGTTACATTTGTAGATATGTGAAAATAACTACCATATATTTTCGTAGAATACATCATTTTCGGGGAAAAAAATAGTTAAAGTTTTTAGTTATTGTCTTTGTTTTCAAAAAATTTTTTTTAAATGACTTGAGTATTATTATTATTTCACTTAAGAAAATTTAACTTATTTTGCGTATTCGCTTGTATATTTCTTTGATATTTTTCCACGAAACTGTCACGGTCGCCATGTAATAAAGATAAATAATAAATCTACTGATTTAAATAAAACACGTTGATTCCGTTGGCTGTTCTTTTATTTACTGAATAACTTTTCTTATTTGCTAAACTTAGAAGCTAAATATAAATTGCAGTGATTGCAGAAAATGCCATGCATGCATGTGTCATTCAAAGGGAATGCCGATTATTTAGGCCATCCGTTTGGTGTTGATATCGCATTACTAAATACTCATTTAACAGATTGTGTAAACAAGTGCACTGATCGTGTGGGGCAATGCACTTCAACAATAATGAAAACAATACATACATGACATTACAAGGGGAAAATATGAATTTTTTCAGTTTTTCCAAAAATGTTGCCATTAAATAATTATTTTTGCATATTAATGTAAAAGAATCGAAATGTGTACGAAAAGCGTTCTTATAATAAAAAAAATCGGTTACAAAATTATAAATTTATTAAATATTATCCATGCCATTAACTATTTTAATAAGAAAATTTAACAAATTTTGAGCATTATTCGAATAACATCATGTTTTTACTTTAAATATATATGTATTTACATGTATGTATGTATGAAAACAACACTTTCGTAGCTAACGTTAACCTATTATCTAGTATGGTAAAAAAATTTAATGGCTGTTTCAAAAATCCATTTTTAATTTTTAAAACATCTCTTTGGGATTTATTAAGGATAAATGAGAAAATAAAAATATAAAAAATTATGTGAATACCTCACATAGATAATCTGTACCCGCGATTTCAATTTGGCGTATTTCGGAAAAAAATTGTTTGCCATATTTTTGGGAATAAGCTTAATTTCTTTAGTATTATGAATTTTAAATAAAAACCATCCAGAATAATATATTTAGATACTCCTAAATACTTTCCGAAATTTTTAATTAAAAATAGACAATATTAACCGTTAAATCGTGAATCTTCATATATTTGGGTTTTCTAATGGAAAGATAGAAAGCGAATTTTGAAAGTAGGCCTTATGAGGGGATATGGTCAAATATGGCCCAATTATCATAAAAATGCGATTTGTATATAGTTCTGCGATTTCTTTTTACATGACACTTATTTTTGCCGAATTTTGTAGTAATATTAAAATTTTATAGGGACATACTTATCATTAAGCCATATTTCAGGAAGTAATTTGTATTGGGGCTATAAAAAATCATGCAACGACTTTTCTATTTTCCTCACACTTTCATCTTGTATCATAAAAATAACGTATACAAAATTTAATGGCAATATCTGCAATATATTTAAAAAAAATTGCATATGAACGGATTTCTCAACCCAGTATTTTGATTTTCGCATACATATGACTTATCTGCATTATTTAAGTAATTTTTCTTTTAAGTAATTTTCGGAAGTGGACTTTATTTATATGGTCAAATATGAACTGATCCAAACAAAATATCGTTTTGTGATTTCTTTTTACATGAAACCTATTTTTACCAAAATTTGGTATGGATACTGCCATTATGTAGGCATTTATGTACCATTAAACAAAATTTCGCCAATAAATTTGTATGGGAGCTATAAAAAATTATGGACCGATACTTAATATTTTCACAAAAGTTTTTCCTTTTATTATTAAAATAACTTATAAAAAATTTCTGAGCTTTATCTCTAATATAAATATTTAAACAAAATAGCAAAAAAATAAAAATATAGACCGATTTTACTGATTTGCAATACAACTGATTACGAGATTATAAACATTGTGGATTTTGGACATGACATATGTCGATTCAAAAGTTTTATTAATAATGAAATGATAAAAGAATTGAACACAAAAGTAACGTTTAAACTTAACTAGATAAAAGAAAAGAGATAACAAAAGAAACTTAAGGAAATATGCAGAGTTGCATTTTAGGGAAAATATCCAACATGCCTTCTCAAATCTGCATATTTTTACATATAAAATCAAATAAATTACATTATTTCAATCCTAACGATTTAACAAATGTTTCATGTTTAGTTTTATTTAAATTTTTAATTAAAATATCAGCAGTCATTTCATCAGTTGATACATAGGTCAGTTCAATTTGGTTAGATTTTATAACTTCTCTCACATGCTGGTATTTAACATCAATGTGCTTACATCTTCCATGAAATACAGGATTTTTTGCCAAATGTTGTGCACCAATGTTACTCCATAGGGACTTTATTTTGATAACAATTCATCTCCTTCAAAAGTCTTCTCAAATATATTGCCTCCTTAGCTGCTGTTGACAAAGCCACGAACTCAGATTCAGTGCTACTGAGTGAAAAATTATCTTGTTTCTTACTCTGCCAACTAAAAGAACATCCTGCTAAGAAAAATGTAAATCCGGTGTAAGATTTTCGATCTTCCGTGCAACTGGCCCAATCAGCATCGACAAAACCAACTGAGGGTTTACCAGTCTTGGAATATTGAAGTCTAAGTTGCTTGGTAGTTCGTAGATACCTCAAAACGTGTTTGTCTGCTTTTTCATGCTCTACATGTGGATTTTGATTTCTTTGTGCCAACTTACAAACTGAGTGTAGAATGTCTGGTGTCGTACTTATCGCCAAATACATTAAAGTTCCAATCAATGACTGATACCATTTAACATCTATATGTTCACAGTTTTCCTCATTACAGGCAATCTGAAAACCTGGATGAAGGGATGTAGATGCTGGTCTAGAATTTTCCATGCAATACTCCATCAAAACCTTTTCTATATATTGGGAGTGGCCAACGCTGATTTTACAAGTATCACCTTCACGTTCGATTTCCATGCCTAGGAACTGCTTTACATTGCCGTTATCTACCAGTTTAAATTTAGCCGCAATGCCATCTTTAATAGAGTGTACATCGGCTTCATTGGCACAAGCAATGAAAATATCGTCAACATAGGCAGCAATAAAATTATATTTTCCATTTTCATGTTTGGTATAAATACATGGTTCATACATATAATACTTTGTACAAAGCATCGCATACATCAGGAATAATTCCAGAAATATTGTTATGCGGAATTCTAAAAACATACTGAAGAGATCTGAAACTCTCTCCAGTCGCTAGGTACCGAAGTGTAACTATCAAACTTTCCGAGGGGGATATTGGCTTACGAAACTTTGTTTCTTTTTTTATTATAAGAGGTGCCACCAAACTTAGCTTAAGGATTATTATTAAATATTATTTTTCTATATCTTTACTGAAATTTTGTGTAATAAATACTAACTAGATAATCAAAATCAGCTGCGTTCATTCGTAAAAAGTTTTTGTAAAGATCTGGAGTTTCAGATCGTAGTTCCATCAGTAACTTTGCACAACAGCCTTCCTCTTTTCGAGGTTGAACCCATTTACGTACCCATTGCCTTTTCCTCTTCCTTTTGACTTCCTCTTGTTCTAAAATTAGTAGAGAAGCTGCTCCACAACTTAACACAAATAATGCTTCACAATTGTCCATATCAAATTTATTTATGAGAAAATAAATTTATATTCTTTGACAGTTTGATGAAATAAATTACTAAAGCAAATATTTGTTCAAATGTGACCACAAGAAAAACATGTTTGCCACAATTTTATTTGAAGTTGTTTCACTGCTGTTTTTGAAAACAAATTTTGTAAAATATTTGATCTTAGTGTGACCATCAAACAAATTTTGAAACATGTTTGAAGCTAATATTTGCCATATGTGACCGTAGCTTAAGGCTTTCGACTCTGAATTTTTAAAACTTAAATTAATGCAAATTAATGTAAATTAGGCTTATAATGAAAAAAAATACAATTACAGTTTATGAAGGCCAATTTCTAATATGAATTTGTGGATATGAACAATGTCATGTTCGGACAAGTTTTTCAGACATACTGTCGGTTTTTGAGGACCAAATATTTTTATTCTGGAGTTGTGGAAGGATGGGCAATCATCGAGTATGTGAGTTACGTTGAGATGGGTATTACATGTTCCGCATAGTGGGGGCGTATCTTTGTCCAGTAGGTATTTATGTGTTCCAACCAATTCTCATTCGTACCAATAAGTTTGAAACAATTTTCTGGCATGATTTGGGATAGTTTTGTTTCATTCCATTGGGATTCAAGTTTTTGTAGGCATGTTGATATTCTAACCATTTGATATTTTTTTGTTTTGCATAAAAATTGTGGATGAGGTTTCATATGAAGAGAAGGTAAGTAAATGTCTTTTTTTTTTGCTTCAGTGGCAGCCATATCTGCATATTCGTTGCCTTGATGGTATTCATGGGATGGAATCCATAACAATTTAAGTTTGTTGGAGTGTTTGATTAAGATGTTTCTTATTTTAGTAATTAACGGAGAGTCATATATATTTGTATTGCCATTACCATTGAAAGCCTGTCTGTGCATATTACAGAAATTGATGGGAGTTGTAAGGCACTTACAGTTGCCATATATATTGCTAAGGCTTCGGCTGTAAAGTTGGAACAATGTTTTTCAAGAAGTCCACTAATGATATCTAAAGTTAAGGTAAAGTTGGTTAATTTTGAACCGTCTGTGAAAATTAATGTCCATCCAAGTTGTTGCATATAATTGCTAAGGTTGAAGAATATTTGTTTGTAAACCATTGGAGAAGTTGAAGATTTTGGAAATGAGTTAAGGGATTCGATAAAAGTAGAATTTTCCAGTAGCCAGGGAGGTTCAGAGGGGTTTTTAACATATATTGGTTGATATGTTAAGCCTATTTTTTCTGCAAACTCAATACATTTAACTAGGGTAGATTTGTATTTGGGCGTTTTGGTTCGGTTAAGTAATTTTGTTACTTCTTTAAACAGAATTTTGTTGCGGCAGATCATTACTTTTGGAATTAACTTATATGTAAGTAATAAAATACGGTATTCAATAGATGACATTCCAGCTTCGGTTAATATATATTTTTATTGGACTAGTTCGGAAAGCTCCAATACTGCGTCTGATTGCTACGTGATATGGTGATTGAATACTTTTTATATGGGTTTGGGCGCAGCGTCCATAAATAGGGAGTGAATAGTCGATTTTGGAGAGAATGATTTAACGCGTGATGTTTAACATAGTTGTTATGTGTATCATAAAGTGCTTAGAGGTAAGAAATTTTATAATATTAAGTCTTGAATTCAAACTTTTCCTTAATTGAAGACAATGCTCTTTGAAGGTGAATTTTTTGTCATATAATACGCCTAGAATTCTAAGTTGATCTACTTGTTTAATAAGTAGATTTTTGAATGATATATCAGAGAATCTGCAATTGTGTTTTCTGCAAATGTGAATAATTTTGCATTTATCGACTGATAGTTTGGCTCCTGATGTCAAACCCCAATTATCAATTTCTTTTAAAATATTTATAAAAGCTTCTTTTACTATATTATTGTTATTGTGTTTGGAAAATAATACTGCTTCGTCCGCATATATAGCATGTTCCACATATTTTTGTTTGGAGATAATAATGCTAAGTTTATTAAATGCGATTATAAAGTGGTGATCCCTGGTGTATACCATTATGCAGTGGATAAGTGGAGAAAAGGTGATTGTTTACTCTAACTTTAAATTTACGATAAGTTAGAAAGCTTTTAATAATGTAATAAATTTCCTTACATATTTTCCATTCTTTTAGTTGTAGCAATATGACGTGAATACCAATACCAGTAGAGAGTATACTAACATGATTTTTGCAAGATAATGCGTTATAAATAAAGTTTTGAAGGTATAGATGAATGTAGTCTGTACCCTGCTTTTTCCTAAAGCCTACTTGATTAGGAGAAATAAAGTTGTTGGACTTAAGAAACCACATAAGACGTCTCGCAATAATTATACCCTTCACCTTCATGAGAAGGGTATATATAAGTTTGTCATTCCGTTTGTAATTTCCACAATATAATTTTCCGACCCTATAAAGTTATATATTCTGGATCCTTATAGATAGCGGAGTCGATTAAGCCATGTCCGTCTGTCTGTTTTTTGAAGTCCCCAGATATCTTCGGGATCCAAATCTTCAATAATTCTGTCAGACATGCTTTCGAGAAGTTTGCTATTTAAAATCAGCAAAATCCGTCCACAAATAAGGGAGATATGAGCAAAAATCCGAGGCAACCTCTGAAAATTTCATCAAAAAAAATTAGTGTATTAATATTGTTACAGTTAATTTTCGCATAAACAGATGGCGCTGATCAAACAAAGTGTTTAAGTGTGTTCTTAAACCGTAGTATGAGCAAAAATCCGAGACAACTTTGAAAATTTGATCAAAAAACTAAGTGTATTAATATTGTTACAAATAATTTTTTTTCATATATAGATGGCGCTGATCAAACAAAGTGTTTAAGTGTGTTCTTAAACCGTAATATAAATTTGTAAAAAGACTCGTTATATTTTCTTCAAAGTACTTGACGCTTTTATTTTGCATTTAAAAAAAATCCGGTTTATTTAAAGGAAATAAACCACCGTTTTTAAAAGGTAAAAACGTAACAATATAAAATATACAATATATATGTATATAATATAATTATGTATCCACAACAAAGGTGAAGGGTATATAAGATTCGGCATAGCCGAATATAGCACTCGTACTTGTTTTTTCTAATATTTTGCGTATGCATGAGAAAAGAGATATAGGCCTGTATCCATTAATATCAAAGGGACTATTGTTAGGTTTTTGGATTGGTAAGATGGTTGCGATTTTCCAGGCTTGAGGGTGTGTACCAGTAGAGAGAATGTTGTTAAATATTTTTAGAATATGCTGTTTTGATTTTTGATTTAAGTTTGATAACATCTGGCAACGCTATGCCTGAGTAAAAGTATTTGTTACACAGCTGTCGACATTTTTTTATTAATTATACACTTATTATTATTTTTCTTAAAATACATTATTGTGATTAAATTAAAATTTATAAATTTGATAACTAAAAATTGGAGGAAAAAAAATTTAAAGCCCATCTTTAATAATTTTCATATACTTAAAATGGAAAATGACATTCTTCATTGCAGACTTAATCGTGGAAACATTATTTTGAAACCACCACATAGAGAAAAAATGTTAGATATAAGTTCATTATATGGAATAACTATTTCGTCGAAATCTATCAGGTCTGTTATATAAATAATAATAAGCTTGTTTTGGTGAAATTCAATAATGTCTCTATACGTGACCGGATCATGAAAGAGTACTTCAAAACAAGATCTCTTAAGCTCTGTGATATTATGGGAGATGAAATTTGTAGTCGAGTGTATTTGAATGATCACTATTCTCCTATTGCTTCGCATGCAAATGCTTTATGCCGTAAACTTAAGAAACAGAAACTTATCTCGAAATATAAAATTCTGAATGCGGATATAGTTAAGGCTAAACTTACTTTGATTGACGGCAATGATGTTGTCTATGATTAGTTCATCTTTTTAATTTTCGACATGATATTTCTCTTTTTTAACAGACAATTTGTTTTTAACGACAATTTTTGAATATCATTTACCTTTATTCGGCCTAATAACTTGCCTTTAACTTTTTTTGGTCGTTAAGACTTATTTTCTTTAAAATTCTGTTTATTTAACTTGTTTTCATATTTTTATGGTTAAACTTCATATCTATTATAATTTTTTTTATCTGCATTGAATTGTATTGAATTTTTAAAGATTTTGTTTAATCTATTTCTAATATCTCTTAATGTTATTATGATCTCATTTTTATTTTTTTATTTGTTATTGAATATTGTTTTTTATATATTTAATAATAATTATAATTGTTATATCTTTTTTATTATGCAATTGATAAAACATTTTATTACTTTTTTCTTTTACCTTGGACCCCCATCCATATTTTGAATGTTTTTTACTATGTCTATAAATAATGATAATATTGGTCCCGTTCTGAGTAGTGGCTCTTCTTTTAAAAAGTTGGTGCAAAAATTTACGGGTCTTCTAAAAGTTGCTCATATAAATTCCCAAAGCATTAGACCTTGTCTTTTTTGGCAAAATTTGATGAGTTGAAAAGTATTATTGATGGTAACTTAGACCTTTTTACTATCTCTGAGACATGGTTAAAACCACATATGTATATCGACTCGATCCCTTAGTATACCTGATTATTCTTTAGTTAGGAATGGCAGACAACATGTACGAGGGGGTGCTGTTGCGATTTATGTATCCAATGTGCTTGGTCATAGGGTTGTTTTTAGGGTTTCTGAGTCTGATTGCTGTGAATCATTATTTTTTGAATTTTTAAATGGTGGTGTTAAGACTTTATTTGGTGTTATTTATTTGCCACATGGAGACCTTGTTTCATTCGAAGAATACCATTTTGAATTGTTTCTTAGGTACTCTAACATTATAATTGTTGGTGACTTCAATTGTAACCTTGTCAGGTGAGGTCTTTGTGCTTAAGATGTAACTTATCGATTTTTCATAATTCTAGACCCACTTATTTTGATGTTTCCCATCGCACTACTTCCTTGTTGGATTTTTGGTTAGTAAGTGATAGTTCCATGGTTTATTTTTCTGAACAGTTACAATGTCCATCTGTTTCGCATCATGCATTAATTTATTCTATTTTTCGTATTTATCTAGAACTTCACCTCAATTCATTGAATATAAAAATTACAAAAATATTGACTGGGATGGTATGCTAGATTTCTTATCTGAATTTGACTCTTCTACATTTTTTGGTTCTGACATGTTGACTTTCAATGTCGACTTTTAAGCTTTTTAATTAATTCCCTGTTTGAATTCGTCCCGTTCGTTCGGAGACGTATTCCTTGTGGTGCTGATAATTGGATGAAATCTAATAATATTGTTTTGGCGACATCTCTTAGAGATCTAGCCTATTCTGCATTTTGTAGATCTAAGAGTGATAGTGACTGGAAAATTTTTTGTCGATATCGTAACAAAGCTAAAACTGTAATTCGCAAGGAGCGGAAAAATTACTTTGGGAAATTATTTTCTGGTTTGGAGTCGGGTGCTATATGGAAAATTTTGAAATGTAAAGGTTTTACTCAAGACAATGATTTTTATTGTGAATTTAATGTTCATGACATTACCAACCATTTTGTGAATGCCTCTCTGAAGTACATCTTCAGTGACACATCGAAAATCAATATTGCGATCCAAGTCAATCTGAGAGGCATTCACAAAATGGTTGTTAATGTCATGAACATTAAATTCTATTGGCACTGATGGCATACCAATTCATTTCATTAAAATTATTTTTTCTTATATTTCTAATTTACTTCTTTTTTATGTTAATTCTATATTGACTACTTCTGTTTTTCCGGTTGATTGGAAGACTGCTCGTTTCTTCCTATACCTAAATCTAGAACTTTTGCCCATAGAGCAGTATGTGATGGGAATGGCAGCTAGAAGCATTCTTAGACTGAGGGAGCTGGGACTGTTAAAGGGTCACTCGCTGGGTTATTCTAGGATCCTGTGTGAGATTAAGGAAGGTGGATATTGCCTAGGATCGCCTGGCTCTACAGACTATGTAAGCACTAGGGTAGATTTTAGGCGGATGCCGGAGGTAATATTACCGTCAAGGGAGAGCTGGTCGGGAAGGGGCAAATTATATGATGGATTTGCTATTTTCACGGACGGCTCGAATATGAGCGGTACGGGCGCGGGGTCTATATTGAGGATCGACTGCAGTGTTTTTCATGGATCCTAATGGATCCTAAGTGCGACCAATCAAGCCTGGGGGAACCGGACGGACTGCGAAGTGTCACGGACGTGGCCGGTGCTTAGGAAGTCCGATTCGGAATCGCTAATGGGCAGGAGTAGGGTCTGAGTAAGGACCATGATGGGCATTATCACGGGCCACTGCATGATAGGCAGGATGGTTGTGAGAATGGGATCCGAATTGTCGGATATGTGCAGACTATGCGAGGACCCGGATGTGCTGGAGACAGTTGAGCACATTTTGTGTCATTGTCCCAGGTTGCAGGGCAGTAGGATGAGGTGGCTGGGCAATGGATTCTTGGGCGAATTAGGGGCTGTCTCGAGCTGTGGGCTGGAGAGTCTAATAAGATTCGTAATGGGAATGGCCTGGCTACGCGACAATAGACGAAGTGCTGGTGTCACAAGTGGAGGACATATGCATGTCTAAATAGGTTTTTTGGTCAGGTATTTTTTCTATTCAAGGCATCACAATGGACCATATTGGTCACTGGGTGAAGGTGTGAGGTGACTCACACCAGCCTTTCTACCTACCTACCTAAATCTAGAACTATTAGAAACTTAGATGATTTGAGACCTATTTCTATTTTACCAGCTATATCTAAAGTTGTTGAGCATATTCTTAAAGACAAAATCTTATCTTTGGCTAATAATCAACTTTCACCATCACAGTATGCTTTCCGACGTGGTCATAACACTACCTCATTACTTTTGATTCTAACTGATTCTATAAGGGACAATATCAATAATAACCTCTTATCATCTTTGGTATCGCTTTAATTCTGTTAATTTTGTCAACTTAATTATGAAATTAACTAGACATTTTAACTTTTCTAAATCAGCCTGTATTTTGATCCATTTATTCTAATAGTGTATATCTCCTTGTCGTATAATATATAAATTAGCTTATGCTCTCTTAACGCCCCATTTATTTTATGGTATAATTACATTCTTTTTTTGATTTAAAGGTGTTAAAATAACATAATTTGATACCATAATTTTAATTCTTTTAAAACATTCTTCATGACTAGGTAATATCATATAGTCGTTACTTTTTTTTTAATAATTCTCTCAATGGAGATGTGTAAATTAGGTAAAAATTTTCTTAAATAATTTACAAGACCTAAAAACGATTGAAGTTTTGTCTTTTCGAAAATTCAATGCTAATATCGATTCTATTCGTTTTTTATCTGGTTTAAACCTTTATTTGAAATGATATGTCCTAAAAAATTTACTTCTTGCACTCGAAATTGTATTTTCTTTTTATTTCATTTTATATTTTTCTCTCTAGCTTTATCTAAAAATATTTTAACATTTTTATCATGTTCTCCAATAGTCTTTCCACCTATAATTATTATTTACAGCTGGTAGATTTCCAAAAGTATCAAAACTATATCTTTGAAATACTTCAGATGCCGTTACTAATCCAAAAGGTAATATTTTGAATTTATAACATCCAAATGGTATACTAAATGAAACCAAATAATCACTTGCTTTCTTTATTAAAGGTACATGTCAAAATTCATCTTTTAAATCAAAAACTGAAAAGTATGCCTATTCCGCTAAATTGGCACAAATTTCTTCAAAAGTTGGTATTAAGTAATGGTTTGAAATTATATATTTATTAAGTTCCCTTGGGTCCAAACATAAACGTAGGCTTCCATCATTTGTTTATCTGTTTTTTCTATTATTTCCATTCTAACTAATTCATTTAATTTCTCCTGTAATTTGTTTTTAATTTTAATTGGAAGTCTTCTAGGTGGATGAGCAATGGGAACAACATTTATATCAATTTCAATATTGTAATCTTTCTCAATTTTCCAATACCTTCAAAAATATTTGACACATAAATTTTCTAAACAATCTGTATAATTTTCCAAATTATAAACTCTTTTTATTAAATTTGACACATAAATTTTCTAAACAATCTGTATAATTTTCCAAATTATAAAATCTTTTTATTAAATTTAATTTTACACATGTATCTCTACTTAAAATTGGTTTATAACCATTATTAACAATTAAAAATAATTCCTTTGAAGCATTATTTTTCGAAACACATTTGAGTATTATTTCCCCTAAGGGCTGTATCTTGTGCCCACTATAGGCTTGTAAAGTAGTATTAGTCGGTTTTAAATTTGGATTTTTGCATAAAATCTTTAAAGTAGATATTGGAATTATATAGCATCGGAACCCGTATCTAATTTGAATATAATTTTATGATTTTCTACCATTATATCATGATACCAAGCATCTTTGAAACTATGTGAATTAATACTGTCAGTTAACGCAAAATCACAATCTGAATATGAAAAATTATCATTTTGATTTAGAGTATTAACATGAATATTTGATCTACAAGCTATGGAAAAATGATTTAATTTTTTACATTTGTTACAATTTTTTCCTATTGCTAGACAACTATTATTTTTATGAAATTTAAAACATCTAGTACATTTTGCATTTGAATAACTTGATTTTTTGTTTTTGAAATTTCTTAGTTTACCTTTCTTCTGTTTATTTATATAGTCCAAATTTTCTATCTCACCCGAATCTTCTTCAAGTTCATCTAATTGTTATTTGAATCTTGAACTTTTCTTATTGTTTTGTTTTTCATGTATGCGGCATTCGAAAATAATTTTTTCCATCTCTATATCCATTTTAAGAAGTTTTTCTTGAAGACGACAATCTACTATTCCCAATACTATGCGATCTCTTACCATTTCGGACACAATTACAAATTCGCAACTATTCGATAATTTTTTTAGATCTCTTACAAAATTATCAATTGGTTCAATTGGCGACCGATTTAAAATACAAATCGTTCATAAAGAATATTCTTCTTGGGCGTAAAATAATCATTTAATGCTTTTATAACTTTGGCATAATTATTAGCATCTTCAGCCGGAATGTCCAATGTTCTTATTATTTCTTTACCTTCGGTTCCAATTTGATTTCATAAAATAGCGAGTTTGATGTTATCACTTAATTTAGCGTTCTTTGCTATTAAATAGTCTTCGAAATCACGGAAAAATACATCCCAGTTTTTCGATTTATTACCGGAAATTTTTAAATCGGGAATTAATTTTAAATCCATTCTTTATTCTTTAATTTTTTTTTTACTTTCCTTTTATCGACTTCGCCATGTAAGGTCTTTGTATTTTTATTATAGAATGAATCAATTATTTTTTATTTTCACATTTGACAAAATAAAAATAAATTTCAAAGGCAATATGATTTTAAAATTACAAGTAAACAAAAACAAAGTAATTTTAATAATACAACAGCCACTTTAATTTTTGTGTTAACTGTTAAAAACAGTCTTTATCTAAGTTAATTAAGACCTAATGATGAACCTAAAACAAATATTACAACTAATATTTATTTACGATTAATAAAAAAATAATAAAAATATTTTAAAAATTTATTTTCTTTTAACTTCGTTTTTCTCAGAACCATTTTTTTTGGGCTTAGGCCGTTTTGGCGCTGAGCGCGTCATATATGACTTAAAACATAATGCACCGAAGAATTACAGTGGAAGAGCCACATAAGCGAGCTGGTCCAGTACAGTGCTCGAACTGCCAAGAATATGGTCACTCTAAATCTTATTGTAAGTTTCCTACTGTTTGTGTTGTTTGTGGGAATCTTCATGACACCTCAAAGTGCCATAAACCTAAGGATGATTCCAGGGTAAAAAGATGCAGCAATTGCGGTGGAAACCACACTGCCAACTACAGCGGTTGCCCTGTTTTCGAGGTCGTTAAACGCTCCTTGACCAACAAAACTGCTTCTACCTCTGCTCAGACTGCAAAAGTACCTACTACAAATATACCCCCGTGGCACAAGCATCCACTAGCCAATTTTCATATGCCAAGATACTAAAGTCTAACCAACCAACAGTGCAAAAGGAATCACCAATTAATTATCCAACCAGCCACAATTTTAGACGTATGATGGAGAATATGGTGCAATCCATGAACCATTTCATGACAAGCATGTCAAGTATGATGCAGGAGATGCAAAAAATGCAGTCCACGCTACTGCAGGCCATATTTGATAGGCCATGCACTGTCTGAGAATATGTTTCTGGAACGCAAACTGCATACGCCAACACAAAAATGAACTCGAATATTTTTTTTAATAAGAAAATTGATGTAATGCTGATTTCCGAGACTCATATGACGTCGAGAAGCATTTTTAAAATAAGTGGTTATACATTCTACGACACCAAGGACCCCAGAGATAGATCATGTGGTGGTTTGGCAATATTGGTCAAATAGCGAATCAAACACCATTCATTGGGTGGTCTTTCAGAGTGTTATTTTCAAGCAACAAACATCTGTATTGAGAACTTTTGTCAAAACCTCGTGATTTCGTCAGTTTACTGTCCGCTCAGATTTTCAGTAACAAAACATCAGTATAGAGTTTTTTTATAAATCACTAGATAGCCGTTTCATAGCGGCTGGCGACTACAATGCTAAGCATACATTCTGGGGCTCACTCGTTAGCCCTAAAGGTTGTATCTTGTACGACTCCCTGTCTGAAATGGGACTGAATGTGATTTCAACTGGTCAACTAACTTATTGGCCAACTGACCAGCAAAAAATTCCTGACGTTATCGATTTCGGCGTGGCGAAAGGTGAATCCCCGGAACTTATTGAAGTCGAGGCTTCACTGGATCTTTCTTCAGATCACTCACCCACTGTAATCACCACCAGAAGAAACTCCCGTTAAAAACTGCTGAATCGATGCCTGTGTTAAAAGCCTTAATGAACATGTCGAGAAAGCTGCAGAACATGTTTCTTCCAATTATCGCCCGAATATGTCAAACAGAGTTTTTTCTGCAGATGTTGAGCAACTTTTGTCTGAAAAAAGGAGAGTCCGAAGAGAGTGGCAACAACACAGATCGCCACAACTTAAAACTAGGTTGAGAAAATGTACCAAAAATCTTAGGATCGTACTAGAAGCGCAAAAAGCAGCGTCTCTTAAACAACATCTGGAAGGTCTTGACGCAACTTCCATGTCAAATTATTCATTATGGCGTGCAGTCTGAAATCTAAGAAAAACCTCCACTGTGTACTTTAAACGGATCTTGGGCACAAAATAACGAAGAAAATGCAACCTTTTCGTAAGTCATTTAAAAAATGTATTCACTCCCAATACGGATACTGACATGAGTGAACTACCGCCTGTTGTTGCCAGACCACCTGTACAAATAAGATTTCAATATCTGTAGGTTGTTGAGGCTATTGATAATTTAAATGTTAAAAAAGCACCTGGGTTTGATAAAATCAGCAATAAAATGCTTTCTGAGCTGCCTCGCATTGCAAAAAGATTAATCCTCTTTCTTTTTAATGCCATCTTACGTCTTGAGTACTACCCTCCGGTTTGGAAAATTGCATTAGTAAAGATGATTCCTAAGACGGGAAAAGATCCTTGCAAAGTTAAGTCGTATAGGCCAATAAGTCGATTACCAACTATGTCCAAATTATTCGAGAAATTGCTTATAATCAAGCTGACTCCGATTTTGAATGAAAACAACTGCATTCCCAATCACCAGTTTGGCTTCAGACGTCAACACAGTACCATCGAACAAACACATAGATTGGTCCAAGTCATAAGAAAAGCCTTTGAGGAAAAGAGATACTGTTCGGCACTCTTCATTGACGTCTCTCAAGCTTTCGACAAAGTATGGCATGAAGGCCTGCTATCTAAATTAAAGCAGAAGTTGCCGGTGAATTTCCAACACCTACTATGAAAATACTTAATCGACCGTCAGTTTATGATTAAAGAAGGTGATTATTTAAGCCGTATTCAACCAAGTGGTGCTGGCGTCCTTCAAGGTAGTATCTTAGGACCAATTCTATACTTGCTATACACAGCAGACATGCCAACAAACAACAATTCACACGTCAACATTTGCTGATGATACGGTCTTTTTCAGTACTCACAAAGATCCAAAAGATGCCTCGATTTAATTATAGCACCACGTAACACAAGTGGAGAAATGGGCAAGACAATGGGAAATAAAAATAAATGAACAGAAATGCACCCACGTAACATTTAATCTATGTAGAGAATCATGTCCCCCTATTCGTATTAATGACCAGATAGTGCCTCAAAACTCACACGTGAAATATCTTGGTATTCACTGAAAGCAGCCCAAATTCATTGGCTCATCGGCAGAAACTCCGTCCTTCGGCTCGATTGTAAGCTTCACCTCTATAACTCAATCTTAAAGCCAATATGGTGATATGGTATCCAGTTATGGTGCACTGCCTCCGCCTCCAATATTGAGAAAAAAAATACTAAAAACAACAACATACACAAGGATCTTGACGTTCTATTTGTCAAATGTGAAATAACTAAACACGTGGCCCATTATTTGGGAAAGCTGGAAACTCATCCATCATAGCCGTTTGAGGAGGGACACCACCGCTCTCAGATGAATAAATACAAGATGCTCATTATATCCTATCGAATTTGAAAAGTAGATTTTGTCTAGCATTGGCTAAACTTATCTTAATTAACTTTAGTTTTAGGATTTGAATACCTATTGTTAGTTCATTTAAAATGAAGATACAAAAAAAAAATTATTTGGTACTTTTTTGAAATTCATTTTTACTATTCTATTCTCGCAAACTATGCATCTGATCATGTTATTATCTTCGGCAAAGTTGTTGTGCATGAGCCCGGTAAGGTTTCTGAGTTGGTACGACCACGCCTACTGTAACGCCCACTTTTTTTAAATTGATTAATTGCTTCTGCATGGCTTTTTACAAATTTACTTCAAACAAGTTGTATATAAATCTTACTGAAGACGAGGTAAAAATAAAAATGTTATGTGCCACGCCCACTTTCATGCCCCAACTCAAAAAATAAATGTTTGTATGTATGTCCTTTATAGAATCGTAAACTATGTATTTGATCATATGATTATCTTTGGCAAATTTGTTGTGCATGAG
This sequence comes from Bellardia bayeri, assembly GCA_950370525.1. NCBI lineage: Eukaryota > Metazoa > Arthropoda > Insecta > Diptera > Calliphoridae > Bellardia > Bellardia bayeri. The sequence continues at coordinate 33,699,003 of OX493267.1, forward strand.
CCCGGGAAGGTTTCTGAGATGGTATGAACAAGCCTACTCTAACGCCCACTTTTTTTAATTAATTACAACGCCTGCCGGGAAGACCAGACCGCTGGACCGATCTTACTAAAACTTTGACGGGATATAACTGAGACTCCGGCATGACTAAGAATACTTTTTTTGACCGCCTACTTTTTTTTCAAAATGAACAAAATCAATAAAATTACTCAAAATGAATTGAATATTTGTGTAATTTTAATTGGTGGCGTAGCAACGCGCGCAAATGACATCTAGTTTATTCATAAACCTAATAAAACATAATAATAATAAAAACAATAATAATACTTTTTTAAAAGGTAAAAACGTAACATTATTTTTTAAAACATCGTTCTATATTCTATCTGACGTATTTATAAAAAATAAATTTTCTTAAAGTGCACGTGAAGTCTACTTTAATTTTTTATAAATACGACAGTATATACAGTCTATCAATAAAGAGTTTGCACACTGAAAAAAACACGGTTTAGTTAAGTTTTAAGCCATTAAATTGTCATTTATTTGTAAAAACTATATTTTTTTGTATATACATAAATTTATAGATATATTTAAAGATCATGGTGGAAAAAAATTTGGAATCAGTTTGAAAAAACAAAAAAGAACAAAAACAAATTTATACTTCATTTCATACTGTCAATAAACTCTTTGCACAACAATGTATTATTTGTTTCGCTGTTAATAAACTCTTTGCTTTTTTAATCTCTTTATAAATTAGCGGTGATTTGCCGTTATAAAATTAAAATATTTTATGTAACAATGACTGTTTCCTGCCTTTACACATGCAAGTACTTGCATGCGAGTGCTGTGTACGTATTATATACGAAAACTTATTCGAAAAACTCGAATCATTTGCAAGTAGCGTTACTGTTTACACAGGACAGTGAAAGTTCATTTTCAAAATGTTGTCAAAGCGTAAACTTCAAAAAATTTGTTTAAATTAACAAATGACGCACAAAGTTTGTATTTGTTTACCAAGAGTTACCATGGCCTTCACATGAGTATAATTGTAGGGAGATAATTATTACAATTTATTATTATTATTTTAATTATTATTTAATGCTCTAAAATGACATCAATACACTTCTTTTTCCATATTTGAAAAAAAAAATATATTTTTTTTACAAAATATATTTTTTTTTACAAATATACATAAAATAAGTTAAATATTTAATATCACATAAGAGTCGTAAAGAAGCATAATTAAAAGTATTTAAAATGCCAGGAAAGAGATTATCAAACAATCTTATACAATTGATTTATTATAATCGCCAATTAGGAAAAAGTGCGGAGAAGTTGTCAGAAATGTTCTCAGTATCAAGAAAAACAATTTATAATGGCATAAATCGAGCTGATAAGGAAGATAGGCTGGAATTAAAACATAGAGGTGGCCGAAAAAATAAGATAAACAAACGTTCCGAGCGGTTAATCATAAGAAAAGTGGCTCAAAACCCAAAAATATGCACCAGAGCACTTGCGGCAGAGCTAAATGAAGAGCTTGGTGTTGTTGTTTGCCACGAAACAGTGCGCCAAACATTAATGAAAAATAAATACACTTTAAGAGCAGCATGAAAGAACAGCAAATGTAGAGAAACGATTTTCCTTCGCTACTCTGAACGTTTCACATTCAACCGACTATTGGGAGAATGTTATTTTTTGTGATTAGACCAAGATGATGTTGTATTACAACGAAAGCCGTTAACAGCTTTAAAACAACAATGTCCATAATGATCTGGGGCTGTATATCAAGTAAGGGGGTTGGTGATCTTAATTTTATAGACTCAACGATGGATGCCAATCAATATTTAAATATTTTGAAAACTCGCTTGCGTAGTAGTGCTCAAAAATTTGGATTCATTAGAGACAATAAACCACAATTTAAATTTTATCAGGATAATGATCCAAAACATAAGTCCCATATGGTGCGGATATGGCTGCTGTATAACTGTGGGCATGTCATCGATACACCCGCTTAAAGTCTCGATCTCAATCCAATTAAGAATCTATGGGTGTATTTAAAAAAAGAAGTAGCTAAACGGCAGCCAAAAAATAAGACATCATTTGAAACAGCAATACTAGAGGAGTGGTAGAAAATTCCGGCGAATTACGACCTAAAGAAGTTAATAAGTTCAATGAAAAATCGTCTACAATGTGTGGTAGATGCAAAAGGTTTTCATACCAAATATTACCATTCTTAAAATAAAGTTTTATAAATTTTTAACAAAACATAAAGCGCAAACAAATTTGTGTGCAAAGAGTTTATTACAGTATAAAATGAAGTATAAATTTGTTTTTGTTGCACTTTTTTTGTTTTTTTAAATATATCTATAAATTTATGTATATACAAAAAAATATAGTTTTTACAAATAAATGACAATTTAATGGCTTAAAACTTAACTAAACTGTGTTTTTTTTCAGTGTGCAAACTCATTATTGACAGACTGTATGTATGTATGTAGATATGCCCTGCAAATAATATTGGTCTACATGATCCATTTTAGATGAAATGGACTACTTACAGCATGGTCCAATGTAATGCAGTCATGGGCCATGTCATAGTTAAACAAGAGTTTGTAGTTAAACGACATGGTTTCGTGCTAACACGATTGCATATTGAGTTGTTGTTGTTTAAAACTAACCTTCTTGAGTACTCCATGGAGTAGAAGCATGGAGTAGTTTTGGGACTACTCCGATGGGTTATATGGCCAAATCCTAGGACATCGCAATGTTAAATCGACTACCTTTTTTTCATATATTTGGAGTAGTTTTGGAGTACTCCCACTCCTCTTTGGTGTAGTCTTTACATGCATGTATGGACTAGTCGCGTTATTTGCAGGGTGTAGATTAAATAAAACTTTGGAATTTTTTTTAGGAGCACACTAATACATATACAAGGTGGCGCAAAAGTAATCCTCCTATCAGAAAATGCTATAAATTTTGCGATTGGCCCCTAATGTCAGTTCTGTTTTGACATTTGTGTAGTAAACATATGCGAAATACACGTTAATAAACAATGTTACGCTACACTGCTCAAGAACGCGGAATATTGCACCACCAAGAGGAAGATGATTTTTCATCAAAAATAATCATGAGTGATGAGGCCCATTTCCATCGAAGCGGAAATAAGCAAAATGTATGCTTCTGGGGTACTGAAAATCCGCGTGCAACCCACGAAGAGCCATTACACCCGCTCAAAGTCACTGTATGGTGTGCTGTTTTCGCTGAAGGAGCCATCGGACCTTTTTTGAATGGTGAGCGGTACAGAGCAATGATCAACGATTTCTTTTGCCGCAACTTGATGAATTGGGATTGGAAAACATGTAGTTCCAACAGGACGGTGCAACGGCACACACTGCACACAACCTATATTCTGAAGGATGCATTTCCCGGGCGCCTAATCTCACGTTTTGGCGATTTGCGCTGGCCAGGAAGATCGCCTGATTTGACCGCTCCAGACTTCTTTTTGTGGGGCTTTTTGAAGTCGCGGGTTTATGTCAACAAGCCTCAGACTCTTGCAGCTCTTAAAGACAATATCCGTCAAGAATGTGAGGACCTATCGCCGGAAGTTTTGGCCAAAGTGATGGAAAATGCCATAAAAAGGGTTTAAATGACAATCAACTGTGGCGGCGGCCATTTACATGACATCATATTCTCGAATTGATGTAAAAAAAATTAAAAGACCAAATAAAAATAATCCACAAGAAGAATCACAGTTTTTCATTTTTTTTTTTTTTTTTAATTACAGCCAAAAAATATCGGAAGTTTACTTTTGCGCCACCTTGTATGTATATACTACACACATAAATACATATGTATATCAAAACCGACTTCGCTAAATTAGTTTGCTCGTAGTTGCCTAAAATTATTCTTAGTACTGTTTCACACTCTTCAGTTTTAGCTGACTAGTTTTTGTTCAATTCTCTTTTAAACTTGACGTTTCATTCACACGTCAATTCAATTTTTTTACTTTTTCATGCAAAACAACATGCATGAAAGAAAAAACATAAGAAAATTGACTAGTACCATCAAGCTTGTACACCTTTTATTGGGAGAATACTTATTTGCGGTCACACTTTTACATTAAACAACCCTAAAATCAATTATTTGATACACCACATAGTAAGGAAACTAAAAAAAAATGTTTGTTAAAATATTACTATGACTACAATAAAATTAAATACTTTTTTAGAAGCCGATAGCTTTAGTAGCTAGTGCTCTAGTGCTTAAGATTTATTGTAATTTTAATTATAGTAAATAAAAATAAATAAATAATAAATTAAATACTTTTTGGGTTCCTTGGAATGTATTCGGAAACTCAACAATGTGCCTGTAAGTTCCCTTCAAAAAATCTGTGGAGTACGTGGTCCATTGTAGTTAAAATGTAGTGACTACATCATGGTCCGATGTAATGCACTCATGGACCATTTCATTTTCAAAGCAGAACTTCTTGTTACACGACAATTATTCGTACTTTATCGACCGTAATTGTTGTTGTATAATATTTGAAGTAGTTACAAGGAATAGTTTTGGGACTAGTCCCGTGTTATGCAAAGCTGGATTATATGGTCCAGTCCTAGGACATAGTAATGTAAAATGGACTAGTATTTTTCATACAAATTAATTATGTTCATACAAATATATTATGTACTACTGGTCCATTGTGAAGTATTCCATGCATGCGTGTATGGACTACTCGCGTTTTTTGCAGGTTGGCATGTATTTAAATACTTATTTACATATGAACATACATACATATTTTGGTATTTCGTTCGGTGTGGGACGAAATGTCAAAGTTACCCAAATTTGATACCAAAAATTTTAAATCATCACTTACCAAATAAAACCCATATGTATAGAAGTCAACTTATTCTTGAATTTTTTAATCAATATATATATATATATATATGTTTATACACTAAATTAAATTCCCATTAAACGATATTAAATATTTAGCCGAAAACTTTGTACAGATTTGATATTTCTACTGAAAAACAAAACAAAAGTATACAATAAGCACATACATTAACTTTTAACAGGCAGGTTCAAAATATTTATAGTTTATTTACTATGTTGCTCGTGTTACACGAAAAAGAACTTATTTTTGTGAAAACATACTTGAAACAAGATAGAGTTCAAAATTCGGCTTTACCTAATCTTAAATATCCTCCACCTAAACGTAATAAGAAATACAAAAACTATACTGGTTATAGCACTAGAATATCCTTATTTTCTTAGTGCAAATTTTATTAATATAAATATTATAAATTGTTTGAAAGACAATTTTAAGACTAATAAATTTTTATAATTTACTTATTTATCCTTAAGAATAAATTCTAAGTCTACAATTTCTTCATTAAAATTTACTCTTAAATATTTTTCTTTTTGTATGAAAATTTTATTCATTGTATTATTGTTGTTCTGTAGCTCGTTTCTGTATTTCTCGCATTGTAAAATTTTTGGCATGGAATTAGTGAATTGCAACAAAAACAGCGTAAAATAAAACAAAAAATGGGTTTTCTCACATAACTGTTTCTGTAAATTTATTTTGCGAGAAATATCTGTCATTTAAATAGTTTGACAACAATTATTGGAAGAATGTGAGAAAAAGTGTTTCTGTAAGAGTATTTTGCGAAAAGATTCTCACAAGAACTGTCAAAAAAATTCACATTTCAAATTGGTGCGATAAACACACAATTCAAAATATATATGTACATACATATGTATTTGCATAAATATTTTTAAATACATGTACATGTAAATAAAATTTTTTTACATTATAAAGTAGTGGAGTTCAGTTATTTTGAGAAAAAACAAAAATAAGCAGTTTTTTATTTTTCGTGTCCAACTGTAATTGAATCGCGTGTGTTTGCTATGCTTCATCCAACAAAAAGCAACAACAATTCTTAATAAGTTTCTGAAAAAAAAATGACAACAACCAACCGCATGTGTTCTCATCGCTTGCTCAACGACGACTGCATGAAATTTTTTATGTCGTTGACGTTTGACTTGCATTTGACACTTAATTACTGGAAATATTCCAATAAAAACAGAATCAGCGTTGTCTGTTTTCGCATTCAAATACAGAAACATTTTTTTCTCACAAATCGATAAACAATGGAAATTTTTGTTTCACACTTCATGTGAGAAATTTTTCGATGCGGGAAATATAGAAACGAGCTACTGATCTTCTAAATCAAATTTATTTATTTTTTTTTATTTATTTATTTATTTTTGATTTTTTTGTTATGCATTACATAGTGTTGTTCGAACTGTTCGGACGTGTTATTTTTAGTGCGGCTGAATTTTCGGCGAAAAAATCGTAATAGGTGAAAAAGTGTTATAGGTTGAAATAAAACAAAAAAGTTACAAAATAACTCGTAATAGGTAAAAATATCTACGGTAATATCTCGGTAAATAAAAAAAAACATTAAAAATCGCATAAAACTGTATGAGTGTTCCTCTCAGATGTAATTCTGAGAAAGAGCTTAGCTCAATTAGAAAACCTTTATGGGTCTCTGAGGAAGAATATTTAAAAAAAATCTGTGGAGAATCTTCAGTGTAGTCAAACCTAGAAAACAAGTAGGTATGGATAAATACGTCACAGTTCTTAAGTGACAGAGGAGCCCGACATCTGCTCAAGTGTCATCAAATTCAAAAACTCCTAAGACCGTGAGTATTGATAATCCAAATGATCAAAATAGGTTTGCTCTCCCCCACCAATTTATCCAGTAAATTGGTACAATGAATTGTTTCGGTAATAGGTGAAAATATGTTTAGCGTAACATCAATGAAACATGGAAATATCAGCGAAACCAAAATTCAAGTGAAAAAGGAAGATGATTTTCGAAAATTGTCCAACCAGTTGGAGAGGGAGAGTAGGGATTTCTATACCTACCAACTGAAAAGCGCAAAAGGACTCCAAGTCGTTCTAAAGAGTTTAGACCCAGATTTTGATCCTGCCGAGATAAAGACTAGTTTTGGTAAATGGCTTCAAAATTAAGAGCATAATGAATATTAGAAACCGTGGAAAGATTCCACAGCCTATGTTCAGGTGGAATTGGAAGCTGGAGATGTCGTATTAAAGAAAAACGAGTCCCATCCCATCTACAATCTGATTTAGCTTCTGCATCGTAGAATCACCGTGGAAGAACCGCATAAGCGTCAGGGATCTATCCAGTGTCTTAACTGTCAAGAATTTGGTCACACCAAAGCGTATTGTAAATTGCCGTCAGTTTGTGTTGCGTGTGGGGAGCTACATGCAACTGCTCAATGCGATAAGTCGAAAAATGACTCAAAAATTGCAGTAACTGCGGAGGTAATCATACCGCAAATTATAGAGGTTGTCCAATTTACTCTCATTTGAAAGGCATAAGAACCAACAAGACGTCACAATATTACGAGCCTAATATTAACACTCTAGAGACTACATTGCAGACACTTGTCAAAACTATAAACACTTTTACGACCACTATGACATCCATGATGCAGTGAATTCTGTGAATACAAATTTGTTTTATCATCGATTTATTCTCCGCCTCGATTCTCAATAAAAGAACACCAATACCATAACTTCTTTAATTCCCTTGGAGCTAGATTTTTAGTTGCTGGCGACTTTAACGCCAAACACACATTTTGGGGTTCACGTCTGGTAACCCCAAAGGGTCGCGTACTCTTCAACACCATTGCTCAAATGGGCTTAGATGTACTCTCAAGCGGACATCCCACCTACTGGCCGACGGACCGACGGAAGATTCCCGATGTTATTGACTTTGGAGTAGTGAAAAATATCCCTGTAGAATGGATGCAAGTGGATCCTTCATTAGACTTGTCCTCAGATCACTCTCCTACTATCATTTCAATGCATTTCCCTCAAGTGTGTGGCTCTCCATTTAGAAACATGACTAAGACCCGAGTAAGCTGGATAAAATACAAAAAGTATTTAAGTTCTCATTGCACGGAAAATATTGTGTTGAGAACTACCGACGATATCGATGAGTCGATTGGCAACTTTACCGAGGACCTTCGACGAGCTGTGCATCACGCTTCCACTTATCACGTTGAATATAGAAATAGGACAAACAGAACTTATTTATCTGAACTCGAACATCTCCTATCAGAAAAAAGAAGAATGAGAAGAGAGTGGCAACTTCACAGGTCTCCTGAACTGAAAGCTAGGCTACGGGTATGCAGAGATATACTAAGACATTTCTTAGAAACCCAAAGAACGGCTTCACTTAGATCTTGATAGTCTTGATAGTACCCCACAATCCGACTACTCGTTATGGAGGGCGGCAAGAGGTTTAAAAAGACCAGTGAGAGGAAAACCTCCTTTTCGAAATCCGACTGGTGACTGGGCTAGAAACGATTCCGAGAAAGGGACATTATTTGTTAACCATTTAAGAAATGTGTTTACTAAAAACAACTCAAATAACGTATCTGATTTGCCACCACTCGTTATTAGACCTCCTGTACCTCTAAGACTAAACTTTGGTGATGTCCAAAGCGCTATTGGTACTCTGAACCTTAGAAAGGCTCCAGGTATGGATAAAATCAGCAATAAAATGCTTGTGGAGTTACCTCGTGTAGCTAGAAGAATTATCCTCTTTATCTTCAACGCTATTTTACGCCTAGAATACTATCCTGCAGATTGGAAGGTGTCTATGATCACTGTGATTCCTAAGTCAGGGAAGGATCACACCAAAGTAGAGTCATATAGGCCAATTAGCCTACTGACGACAATTTCTAAACTGTTCGAAAAATTGTTAATGACTAAGTTGATTCCAATTCTGAACGACACAGAATGCATTCCTAATCATCAATTCGGCTTCAGAGCTAAACACAGCACCATCGAACAAACACACAGATTGGTAAATGTGATAAGAGGGTCGTTTGAAGACAAAAAATACTGCTCCGCCCTTTTCATTGATGTGTCCCAAGCGTTCGACAAAGTTTGGCATGACGGTTTAATGCACAAAATAAAATTAACTCTGCCTGCTAACACCCATAAACTTATGGAAAGCTATTTATACGGTCGCAAATTTACAATCAAAGAAGGCGATTTTTTAAGCCCCGCTCAGCCAATTGAAGCAGGAGTACCCCAGGGTAGCATACTGGGTCCTAATTTATGCCTCCGACATGCCGTCAGACCCCATAATACGTACTTCAACTTTTGCAGACGATACAGCCTTTATTAGCGTTCATAAGGACCATCAAATAGCATCACAGAATTTGCAGAAATATGTTTATAAACTAGAGCATTGGCTTGAGCTTTGGAAAATCAGGGTTAACGAACAGAAATGTATTCATATAACTTTCACATTGCGAAAAGATACCTGCTCGTTCATCAGAATAAATAACCAAATTATCCCAAAACACAATGAAGTCAAATACCTCGGAATCCACTTCGATCGTCGTTTAACTTGGAAGTCTCATATCGACGCAAAACTTACACAGATGAGATTAAAATCAGTGCAACTTAATTGGCTAATCGGCAGAAATTCTACATTAAAGTTGGATTGTAAACTTTTGTTGTACAATGCAATTCTAAAGCCAATCTGGTCTTATGGAATTCAATTATGGGGTACTGCCTCAGCATCCAACATTGAAAAAATTCAAAGGGGTCAAAATAAAATTCTACGTATAATTACTGCAGCTCCATGGTACGTTAAAAATTCTCGAATTCACAAAGATCTTGGCATTCCTTTGGTGAAAGTCGAACTTACAAAATATGCCTCAAAATATGTCAGCAAACTTGAATACCATCCAAACCCACTTGCACGAGACATCCTTAACTTTAGTGGCCATGTTCGGTTGAGAAGAAGGGATACCCTTGCTTTAACTCAAGCGCAAAACAGATGAAAAAACAGAAAAAAATTTATTTATTTATTTATTTATTTATTTATTTGTGTTCAATCTACTATTGAACAATATTAAATTATTGAATTATTTGAATATATTAAATCTACTAAATTATTTGAAATTATTGAATTATGTGAAGTTATTGAATTATTTGAATCTATTAAACTATTTTAAATTATTGAATTATTAAATTCTTTGAAAATTATTGAATTAATTGAAACTATTAAATTATTGAAATTAGTAAATTTTTGTGTGTTACCCTAATTTAATAAAAAAATGTAATAATGAATTATTATGAATTATAATGAATTATTACATTTTGTAATTTAATTTACTGTTTCATTGATCAAGAAACAGTTTTCTTGGCTGGAAAATTATCAAAAATCAATTTTAATAATAAAAATTGTTTCAAGTTGTAAAACAATTCCTACCTTCAGTAAAAATAATTTAATGAAAATTAAATTTAATGAACTCGAGCCTAACTAAAATAAATATCAAAAATTAACAGTTCAAATAAAATAATAATTGTTCTTTAACACTTATAATATTTATATTCACAGAAATCATGACACTGAATTGTGGTCCAAAATAGGTGATATCTCCCATATAACGACCATTTCTGTTTTATATTTACATATACTAGGTGTACTTGTTTGTTATAAATTTTCGTTATAATATTTTTTTTTTAATTTAACACTCTCGTGAATGAAGATGACTGAAACTTGTTCACGCACCTATCTCTATTGAAATTAAAATTCTCCGACAACAATAACAACAATAGTAAACATTGAACGAATGAAAAACAAAATACACATTAGTTTTGGTAAATACATGACTTCAAACAGATAAATGTTAATAGCAAAAAATGGAGCAACAAAACCGAAAATTTTCCTTCTTGTATTATTAAGCTAAGATTTCATACTTTTGGAAAATATATGATTCAAAACCCAACCTTAACTAACTTAGAAGTTATGTTCCACGAAACATCAAAAATAGGCCAATTTTAGACCTTTTTAAAAAAAAATTGTCAAAAATATTTTCAAAAACACTACATCATTTTTATACACTTAAGTACCTGAAGTTGAAGGTTCCATTCTTAAAATAATACTCTATTAACGTTAAATGTGGAAATTACGGACTCGTTTAATGCAAAATTTTACTTTTTTCACTTTTTATAAAAAGTGCAAAAAATATTTAACTTTGACAGCTCACTACGGAGTCAGCTGACAAGATAGATGCATAGATTACATAATGATGTAGAATTTTATCTAGTTTTATCCCATACCAAATATTAATACAAAAACTTAGTTTTAAAAATTCAATTAAGCGTCACTTTCGACCCATTTCAACCCAACGTGCGTCTCCATGATTCTATTTAGATACCTAAACATGTTCCCAGCCATGTTTTGATATAAAAAAAACTTAAAAAATATGTTTTTTGCATAAATTTTCAAAAATTCATAAAATTTTTGCGTTTAAAAATTTTAAAGTGCGTTTTCGCCTCGGAGGTACCCTTTATGAAGTTACTCACATCACGCAATACACTACCCAAAATAATCCACGTGCACACATTTCTAAGACTATGGCTATTATAGTACTGTAGATATATGATATTAAATATGTACTTTGTATGGGAGCTGCCTTCAATAGCTTTCAATAATACAATTAATTTACTTTCACTTATACCTTGGGTAATTTATTAAAATGTATGTAATGTATGTAATATTTAATTTAAATAAATTTAACTTCAATTTAATAATTTTTTTTTCGTTTGACTCCCACGCACTTTTCACGAATAAAGTTATATATGAGTCAGTGTCGGGATACTTAACGCCGCACAGTGGCGCCATTTGAGTTTTTTCGTTGCAAAAATCATATCTTTTGAACCGAATACATAATTGAACAGTTTAAACAGCATATGATAGATAACTGTTCAGCCTATGAAATGAGCGTTTGGAAAGCGTGATACGCTTTGTAGGGGCCTACTTATGGGTATCAAAGTTAAAATTAGTAGAAAAATCAATTTTATGGTAACTAAAAACAATTATTTTTACATTTTTAGATTGTTTTTATTTTTTTCTTTAGGGTTTTATGTTTTAAATTATTACCCAACAAATTAAAAATAAATAATTTTTTTTTAAAATTTATTTTTTAAATTTTCTGTAAAATATTCAGCACAATTTGTAAGAGAAGGTATATCTAAAAGTCTAACTATAATTATTTATTTTATTTTCTAACTCTATTCGTGACTTCACATGCCGCAGGGAAGAAATAATGGATCGGAAGATGCTGCCTACATGTTGAAGAGGTCCTCATTTTGCCTTACCCTTGATGCTTTGAATGTGTTCTGCAATCTATCTTCTGCAATGCTTCTTCAGAAAGCTCTCCAATTGGCAAAGACTGGTACTCAATTATATCTTTGCCATGCGCCAATATTTTATGGACGGTCGGGGTCAACTTCTTCCGTGGATACATTTCTGCTAAAAGAGACGCAGTTTTCGACGCATATTCTCTATATTTTGTAGAATTGACATTTTCTTTGCAGTGTAAAACATCCAATATCGTTCCCACTCTTTTCACGATTTGATTGTCAATTCCACTGATTCTAGTTACTGCCTCATCATTTTCAAAAAATCTCCTAGAAGTGTTTCCATCGTTTGAGTTACCATATCCGTGCTTGGGACAGTCCAACTTGTTTAAAAAAAGCATCCTGTATTTGATTCTTTTTGATCTTTTCCTTATCCTTTATTGATGTATTTTCATCGAAGTTTTCCTCCTCTTGTGGTAGGGTATATGCTAGTTGTAGTAAGAACTCCATACACCTATTATTTTAAACAAAAATGTACTACTAAAAACAACTACTGTCATTCAAAACATATAAGGGATGGACGCCATATAATTTCTGCAACCATGTCTTTTTAACCTTTTTTACCTCTAGAAGCCAAACGGGCACGTATTGGCAGATAAAACCTTTTGAATTATGTAAAGAAATAATCAAAAAACAGGTTTTGCAAATATGGCAAATATACAAAAATATACATTTTTTTTATTTTCCGTCAAAGTTGAAAAATAGTGAAAAAACGGATAGTTTTTAAATAGTGATTTACCAGGAGAAACACAAAGCAAACAGGTAATTTTTTTATCATTATACATTTAATAAATACATCAATCAATACAAAGAAAAAATATGGCGATTCGTTATCTATTTTTCATGATATTACACCTGAAACCGCAACAAATTGACTAAAAATTGTGTGTTTTTTTGAAAACCGAAAGTCGGTCAACTTTGAGCGGTTATATCTTCTAAACTTAAAATGTGATATTATTAAGAGTGGCATATTTCCTATAACTCGGGCTTATTCAAAACTTCGTCGGCGCTCATGAAAATTATGATTTTTGCAACCTCGTTTGCTCTACGGGCGCCTGTGCGATGATGCAAAAACACAAACAAACATTAAATATCGCTCCATCTGTCGACGAACTTCAAACTACACGGAAACACTACTCACGGCCCAAGAGTATGCATATAAAATTTGGTCAAAATTGGTCCAGTAGTTTTTGAGTTTAGCGATCACGAACATACACGTAATTTTTATATACATATATAGAGATTAACCTTTCTTTAACCCTTCGAACGAAGTGGCATGAGAAGATTAATCCGTTACAAGTTGGCGACTTAGTTATTGTGGTTGATCCGTCGAGAAGAAACGTGTGGCAAAGAGTTAGAATTGTAAAGGTTCATACGGCAAATGACGGGCAGGTACGAAAGGCGAAGGTTCTTACTACAAGTGGAGTAATTATGCGCCCTGCTACTATATTGGTGGTATTGGATGTGTTCTGTATTTAGGAGTATTACTTCGAAAGCTTCTCGTCATACTGCAGGAGGTGTAACCGCCACTGTTAATATACAAAATATGCACTCTGAAAAAGTATCCGGTATTCTTCTCTTTTGAATTTACATTATTTTAATTACATTTCAATTATACATTTTTCTATTCGTATCTGCCGATTACAATAATTTAATCCGGAATTTCCTTTAAAAAATATCTCTATTTTGGACCACAAGTAGTTGCGCACCACGTGCCTGATTTTCTTCAGCGAAAATCTGGTGGTTTGAAACGAAAAAGTAAGCTTAATAATTAACAATATTAATTACAATACTTATTATGTATTGTATTATTATTATATTAACTTATATTAACTTTGCTTGTATTATTTATAAATTTAAGGAATTAAATCATAAGGTCGTGTCACAATTTGACATACATCATTGACCATAATACATACTTCAACTTTTGCAGACGATACAGCCTTTATTAGCGTTCATAAGGACCATCAAATAGCATCACAGAATTTGCAGAAATATGTTTATAAACTAGAGAATTGGCTTGAGCTTTGGAAAATCAGGGTTAACGAACAGAAATGTATTCATATAACTTTCACATTGCGAAAAGATACCTGCTCGTTCATCAGAATAAATAACCAAATTATCCCAAAACACAATGAAGTCGGAATCCACTTCGATCGTCGTTTAACTTGGAAGTCTCATATCGACGCAAAACTTACACAGATGAGATTAAAAGCAGTGCAACTTAATTGGCTAATCGGCAGAAATTCTACATTAAAGTTGGATTGTAAACTTTTGTTGTACAATGCAATTCTAAAGCCAATCTGGTCTTATGGAATTCAATTATGGGTTACTGCCTCAGCATCCAACATTGAAAAAATTCAAAGGGGTCAAAATAAAATTCTACGTATAATTACTGCAGCTCCATGGTACGTTAAAAATTCTCGAATTCACAAAGATCTAGGCATTCCTTTGGTGAAAGTCGAACTTACAAAATATGCCTCAAAATATGTCAGCAAACTTGAATACCATCCAAACCCACTTGCACGAGACATCCTTAACTTTAGTGGCCATGTTCGATTGAGAGGAAGGGATACCCTTGCTTTAACTCAAGCGCAAAACAGAAAAAAATGTATTTATTTATTTATTTGCGTTCAATCTACTATTGAACAATATTGAATTATTTGAATCTATTAAATCTACTAAATTATTTGAAATTATTGAATTATGTGAAGTTATTGAATTATTTGAATCTATTAAACTATTTGAAATTATTGAATTATTAAATTCTTTGAAAATTATTGAATTAATTGAAACTATTAAATTATTGAAATTAGTGAATTTTTGTGTGTTACCCTAATTTAATAAAAAAATGTAATAATGAATTATTACATTTTGTAATTTAATTTAAGTAAATTAATAACATTTGATAAGGGTACGGTTGCAACATGTTAAGAATAATTTGAAAAAGAAAAATTGTAAATTTGCAAACAAAAGATTTTTTCCTTACCACCCGAACTGGCAAGTTCAATACTCTAAAATATTAACCCACACATAATTGTAACTGAAAATCAGGTAACAGATTCACACACAACTATTTACATATACATTAAAAATAATAAATGAAACCATTAAATTATCCAATTTAACCACTACAATTTTAACGCATTTTCTCTCCCAAATAAACACCCATTGCGATTATTCAACCGAGTAATTGCAATCATAATCTTTAGTATGGTATCCACACCATTCTAAAGATTATTTAAAAAAAGGAAACGAATTTCGTAATCTCAAGAAATTCCAACTTTTTTCATGGTCCTTCAAGGAAAGGACCTGGTCACCTTAATAGATAACAAGAAGAAAAAACACAAAAACTCTAAAGCTCTCTCAATCCCAAAGGCAATATCACAAAGGCAAAACAACAGAATGAGGTAAAGAACTAAAACATATGAATATGCAAATTAGTAAAGATAAACCAAACAGTGAGTATACACAAATTTATTAATAATAAAAACTTTATAAATGTGTAACAACAAATTCGGAATTATTCGGAAAATGTTTGTTGTTTAAAATTATTCAACACTTTTATTTAATATAAAAAAGAAAGAAACAAAATAGTATGAGTTCAGTTTTATATACTTTATAAAAAATAAAAATTACGATATTGCCAAGTTTACACTTAAACAAAAACAACATACATTAAATAACATAACAAACCATATACATGTATCATATGAAAGAAAATACTAAAAAACAAAAATATTGATAAAAAAAATAGTAAAACAAAAAATTTGTTAAAATATAAATTATAAACCAAATATTTTGATATAAAATCATCATAAGTATATGTTATGTTATACTTGTTATTATAATACTTGTAATTTTATAATTGTATTTCAATCACATATGTTGTTATTTTTATTATAAAAAACTCAAATATTTCCTTCAGTTGATTATAACAAATATCATATTGAAAACTATATTTTTTCAATAAAACTTTATTCTTAAATAAATATCTGCGTTCTCTAAATCTAATAGGTTATGGGCGATAGCAAGCGCGATTCATCTCATGGAATCTTACAATTCCGTGGAGATAATTTTGAAAATTGGAGTTTTCGTGTACAGATGTACTTAGATTATTTGAATCTGTTGGATGCTATCAACGATGTTCCGCCAGCTGAGCCTTCTTCAGGCGAATCTTTTATTGTAAAAGATAAGAAAGCTAAAGCGGCTTTGGTCAGTTTAATTGCTGATGAATATTTAGAAACTGTGCGAGACAAAAATACAGCTAAGGAGATGTGGTCTGCTATGCAAGAAACATTTGCAAAGAAGTCGATTACCAGTCAGACCTTGTTGAGAAAACAATTGGCTTTATTAAGAATGAAGTCAGATGATGATCTCCGTAAACATCTTTTAATGTTTGACGACATTATCAGAAAATTAAAAACTCATGGTGCTCAATTATCTGAAAATGATATTGTGGCCCAACTTTTTGTTACACTACCAGATAGTTTTGACCCGGTAGTGACTGCATTGGAAAATATGAAGGAATCCGATTTAACTATTGAAATAGTGAAACAGAGGTTGCTTGCTGAAGATGCAAAGAGGCAAGATCGTTTTGATTCAGAAATTACGAAGGCAGCAGCGTTTAGTGGTGAAAAGAAGAATAAGAAATTTGATGGTACATGTTTTCGTTGTAAGAAAAAGGGACATAAACAAAAGGATTGTCGTGTTCGTATAGAGACAAATAACAGAAAAGCCAGTACAGCGTCGACATCAAAATCAATTTGTTTTATGACTGGAGCTTTAAGCAAAATTCCATCAAATTCTGAAAACATTTTAAAATTCAAAATAGACTCTGGTGCAACGGATCACATGTGCAAATTTAAATGGGGTTTTGATAATTTGGAAAAACTTAAAAATCCTATATGTATAAATGTTGCCAAAACTCAAGAAAATATGGTAGCTCATTATAGCGGTGTTATTACTGGATACTCCAGTAATGTATTTTATGATCCAGTTAGGATTTATTCGTTCCAAATATGATGTATGTTTATACACAAAAGAAGTTTTATATGTTCAAGGTCTCCGGGATAATTTATTGTCTGTTCCAAAACTAACTATGAATGGGTTAAGTGTCGAATTTTATGAAGAAGTAGCTGTCATCAAGAAAGATAATAATGTCCTTATGAAAGCCTATAAGAATGGTAATTTATACGAAATAAAAATCAGAATTTCAAACAACAGAGAAGCAAATGCAACTACTACGAAATCGAATATATTGTGGCATTCAAGAATGGGACATGTTAGTGATACATGTTTACAAGAACTAATACGTAACAAAATGGTTAATGGTATAGATAGTTTTTCTCCTGTTGGGTTGTGTGATACATGTATTCAAGGTAAGCAATGCCGTAATCCATTTAATGGAAGTCGTTCAAAATCCAATCGTGTTTTGGAAAGAATTCATACTGATGTATGTGGACCTTTTGAACACCAAACTTGGGATGGTTACAGATACTTTGTTAGTTTTATTGATGACTTCAGTCATTTCACTTACATATATCTGATGAAAAAGAAATCAGAAGTATTTGAACATTTTGTTGAATATGAATCAATGGCAACAGCACTGCACAACGTATCTATATCAATGGTAACTGTAGACCAAGGTGGAGAGTACTCATCGAATAAGGCAATTGAATATTTTAAAAGAAAGGGTATACAAATTCAAACTTCTGTAGCATTTACTCCTCAACAAAATGGAGTTGCAGAGAGATTTAATCGAACTTTAGTGGAAAAGATACGAACAATATTGCTTGAGGCAAACGCACCAAAATTTTTATGGGGTGAAGCTGCCTTAACAGCAACATACTTGATCAACAGATCCCCAAGTAAAGCTATTGATATTAGAAAAACTCCTTCGGAAATATGGTATAATAGAAAACCAGACCTTTCTAAATTAAAAATTTTTGGTTGTGAAGTTTTTGTATGGGTTCCAAAACAAAAGAGAAAGAAATTGGATAGTAAATCAATTAAAATGGTTATGATGGGGTACATTTCAAACGGTTATAGATTATGGAATCCCCAAAAGAAAATGATAGTTATAGCTAGAGATGTTCGTTTTAACGAGTCCTTATTTCCTTTTAAAGAACAAAAAGAAGAAACTCCCAAACCAGATGTTCTAATTGTATGCAAAAGAAACGAGCAAGAAGGGGAATATATTGATGATGCCAGTGTCGTTTCTGGAGAAGATCATGAAAAAGAATATGATAATGGTAGTGAAGTCTCTATGTTAGAAGATGAAGAACATATTAATACAAATCCAAATTTGTTAACTGATGATAATTCTGATTCTTGTGAGAGCGAATATCTAGAAGAAGCTAAACCCCAACCTAGAAGAAGCGAACGATTGAAAAATAAAATTCTAGGTTATATTACAGGTCACGCAAATACTGTAATTTCAGACTGTAGTTTTGCGGAGCCACAATTTTTTAAAGATATTGAAAATAGACCTGATAAATCTAAGTGGTTGGAAGCTATTAAAGATGAACTAGAATCAATGAAGAAAAATGAAGTGTGGAAATTAGTATCACGACCAGAAAATAAAAAGATTCTTAAATCTAGGTGGGTTTTTCGCATTAAAGAAGATTCAGATGGAAATCCTGTTCGATATAAAGCGCGTCTCGTAGCAAAAGGATTTCTTCAAAAGGCAGGCGTAGATTATGAAGAAACTTATTCGCTGGTAGCAAAACTTTCTACTATTCGTATAGTATTAGCAGTAAGTGTTAAAAGGTGTTTACATTTACATCAACTCGATGTAAAAACTGCTTTTTTATATGGATTGTTGAAAGAAAATATTTTTATGGAAATTCCTGATGGACTTGAAGTTGCTCCAGATCTAGTGTGCAATCTTAAGAAATCAATTTATGGTCTGAAACAAAGTCCCCGATGTTGGTATGAAAAATTTGATAATTTTATGATCCAGTTAGGATTTATTCGTTCCAAATATGATGTATGTTTATACACAAAATTTAATGATAACAACTTTTTATACTTGCTGTTGTATGTTGATGATGTCCTAATCGCTGGAGATAATATTAATGTCATAGAAAATCTCAAAAAGGATCTTAATTCAGCATTTGAAATGTCTGATTGCGGTCCTCTTCAATATTACTTGGAAACAAAAATTGAATACGATCGTCCAAATGGTGTTATGAAATTAAGTCAACATAAAAGTATTGAGCGAATACTTAAAAAATTTTCAATGAATGATTGTAACCAAGCAAAAACCCCGATGGAAAAGTCTTTATGTCTTTTGCACAATAATGCAAATGAACCAACTAAGAGCCCGTATCGTGAAATGTTAGGAAGTTTAATGTACTTAATGTTAAGTGTTCGTCCAGATATATGTTACCAGGTCGGATATATGGGTAGATTTCAGAATAACCCCAGTGATAGTCATTGGACAAGTTTAAAACGTATAGTTCGTTATATCAAAGGCACAAAGGACTTAAAACTTATTTATTCAAGAAATCTAGATAACAATGAAGTCATTGGCTTTGTAGATGCTGATTGGGCTTCAGATATTGAAGATAGAAAATCTGTTAGCGGCTATATTTTTAAAGTATTTGGTTGCCCAATATCTTGGAACAGCAAGAAACAGACCGTGGTAGCAACGTCATCTAGCGAAGCAGAATATATTGCTCTTAGTCATGCAGTTTCAGAAGCTACTTGGATTAGAGGTATATTAATAGATCTTCATATTCTTTCAGAAGACAAAGCTGTGACTATTTATGAAGATAATAGAGGATGCATTGGAATTGCAAAGAACTCTGAAAGCAAACGGTCCAAGCATATTGATGTAAAATTCCACTTCGTGCGTGATTACGTTTCTAAAGGAATAGTTAAATTAGAACCAATTTCAACAGAATTACAGCTTGCGGATTTGTTCACCAAAGCATTGGATTCAACAAAATTTATTAAATTTCGAAACGATCTACAACTTGGTGATTGAGAGGGGGTGTTATGTTATACTTGTTATTATAATACTTGTAATTTTATAATTGTATTTCAATCACATATGTTGTTATTTTTATTATAAAAAACTCAAATATTTCCTTCAGTTGATTATAACAAATATCATATTGAAAACTATATTTTTTCAATAAAACTTTATTCTTAAATAAATATCTGCGTTCTCTAAATCTAATAGTATATACATATATACTAAGAATATTTCTTCCACAAAAAAAAAAAAAACAAAAATCAAACAAACAAAAACAAAACTGAAAGAAAAAGCAATAAAGAAAAGTGCCGGTTTAACGGGAAAAAGTGAATATAAAATTTGAAGGTACCTAGAGATGTACACAAAAAATTTTTTACATAATACATACTCAAAAAAAATAATAAATACAAAAAATCGTTCGAAAAGTGTAAGAAAAATAAAAGTGAAAAGGGAGAGAAGAAAATCACTCAAATATCACCATATTCCAACAATAAAGAAGAGAAGACCGTAAATATATTACAAACAAAAAAGAAAGAATCAACACAAGCAAAGTAAGAAATCTCTTCATTTAAAAAACCACCACCAAATCGCACTTAGCACAAAACACATCAGATTTATTCCCTTATTTATTGCTTTTTGTTATTACTCACATACAAACATTAAAACTCAAATTAATTAAGAGTGCGTAAATATCTCTTCAGTTGCGAGAATTTGTAATGAAAAGAAAAAGTAAGAAAATCTATTACAGTCCACTACGTTTAAATAAACAAAACAGAGCTTTTAATGAATGCGATCATCTGCGAATATAATTTTTATTATCGAATCTCAAGGTAATAAAATTAAACATTTGTGTAAATTGTAATACAAGTTAGCATCCTCCTAACATATCATGCTAAATCCCAATTGGGAACTTGTAAATCACGAAAACTTCTAATTATTCATATTGTCTGGCATCGCCAATTAGTAATAAGTATTAATGTAATAACAGATATGAATAATAAAAGTCAGTCACATTTTGACAATCAACCACGTTAGTCTTGGGCATAATCGTTCATTTGAGTGATTGTTCATTTTAGTTCAGTTGAAAAAAATGAACTAGGTCGTTCTTTTCGTTCAGTAGTTCACTGAACAGCTGATTGTATCATGATGTAAAATTTAACAACATTCATTCAGTCGTCGTTGAGCAAGCGATGAGAACACATTGTCATTTTTTTTCAGAAATTTATTAAGCATTGTTGTTGCTTCTTGTTGGAAGAAGTATAGCAAACACACGCGATTCAATTATAATTGAATACGAAAAATAAAAAACTGTTTTAGATAAACTTCTTTTTGTTTTTTCTCAAAATAACTGTTCTGAAATTAGTTTTTGATGTTGATAATTATTATTTACGGTCCCTGATGTTTTTTTAGGTGTTTATATTTGTCAAAAACTTCATTCTTTTTTTCTTATTTTAAGCATTTGACAATTTGTTTGCTGGGCAAATCTCTCACCAATACATCTTCATTTTTATTTTTGAACTCCACTGGTGTAAATATACAAAGTGAGTGGAAATCGGCAGCACAATACAGAAACAACAGGCATTTTTATTTGTGTAAAATAATGTACTACTGTCAAAAACACTTGAAAAAGTTTACTTTTGACATAAGTAACTTGTAAAGAAACTCTGTCAGCTGTGCTCTGGCACTCACTTTATAAATTACTACACACATTAGAAAATTTTCGAGTGGCAATATTGAACAAAATGAATAAAAGTCAATGGAATAAAAGACCAAGTGAACGAAAAGAACAAACATACAAAAAAACTGATAGAAAAGAAACAACTATAGTATAGTTAGTTCATTTAGTTGCATGCAGCGTTACCATTTGTCAAGTTTTCACTTTTTTTGCAAGTTTTTTGAGATGCCAAAAAGTTTTAAATTTATCGGGTAAAAAATAAGTTTTTGAAAAAATATAAACATATAAAAGAAAAGGCTTTAAATTTAAATAAGAAATAAATTTATAAATGTATGTGATATTTTTGTAAAGATCTCATGTTTTTGGCTTAAGACGGTTTTAGTAACTTTTTTCAAATCACTATCAAAATTTTATCACTAATAGAATTTTAAATTCTGATTAAAATAAAAAAAAAAACGCCTATTTTCGAGTGGGTGGGGCTCCAAAGTTTGTTATATATTTAGGTTTATCTTGAAAACTATATTTTTTTATTAGACGATATATATCGATATTAATATCTTGTCTTGAAAATATTGTAATTTATTTACTTACTCATATAGACCTTTTTCCCGGATTTTTTAAAACAATTTCGGATCAAAAAATAATTTTGCGAAATTTATCAATAGGTGGTCCATATAAATAGGTCATGTTACATATCGTTTATCAGACACTCAGTAGTTCCCGAGATATAGGCCTATATATTTTAAACTTTAAGGGCTCGCCCCCTCGAAAATAGGCGTGACCGCCAACAAATTTTTTTTGCTGTCATCTCCTCTAAAAGCCCTATTTGATGAAATTTTTGTTTTGAGCAAAGTCACTAAAATCGACTTGTTCCATGTTTTTTATTATATGTTGTTTTTGATTTTAAATGGTTTTTATATTTTTAAATAATATTAATTCCAAATAATACATGTTTGTGTTTTCTTTTAAAATTTTGGTACTTTTGTAGCAAAAATTTTTTTTTGGAAACGAATTGGGTTTTTTCATATATAAGAAGTTTTTATAAAAATATATATGGTAACGCTGGTTGCATACTATATAAACTGAACTGAACTAAATGAACTGAACGATATGAACTGACCTAAATGAACTGAACGATATGAACTGAACTAAATGAACTGAACAATATGAACTGACCTAAATGAACTGAACGATATGAACTGACCTAAATGAACTGAACGATATGAACTGAACTAAATGAACTGAACAAAAAGAACAACTAAACTCAGTGTTGCCAGAAAATGAATTTCAAAATACATATGGTAAAACTTGAAAAACTAAGTGCTAAAATGTTCTACAGAAGAAAAAATAATAATAATAATTTTTTCAATGTAACAATGCAATTTTTATTTCATATGTTACAAATATAAATTATAGTTTTTTCTATTTTTGTTCATAACAATTGTTGACTTGTTTTAATAGATTACATTTCATATATTAATTAAAAAATTTCCGTGTTCATTTTACTAGCACACCGAAAGAAATTTAGTTGAAATATTAGTAAAAGTAATTTTTGTTTTCTCCAAAAATATTTTTTAGAGTAAAATAGTAAAAATTTTTTCGAGAATTTTTTTTTTTATCAAGCAAATTATGCTAAAAAGCATTTAGCATACAGGTATGTGATGAAAATCGAAAACGAGTGAGTTTTTGAAGTCCATTTTAAAGTATTTCTAATCAAATTTTTAACATTTTTGTTTTAAGATTTTCTTTAATAGCAAAATATCTTTATATTTTGTGGGATTAAACTGTTTCAATACCGAAATATTACGAAAAAAATTAACTTCTAAAACTCACTCGTTTTCGATTTCCATCACTTACCTATATCAGGTGTATCAGGTAAAAAATTTCAATGCATATGTATAAAAAAATGCTAAATCTAGCACTGAAAGTGCTAAAATGGCAACACAGACTGAACTAAAGTAAATGAACTGAACAAAAAGACCGAACAACTAACAGCGTTGCCGTTTTGGTTATTTTTAACCAAAAATGGTTATTTTTTTCTTCAATGTGGAGATGCGAACTTTTTTTCATTTTGGTAACTTTAAAGGAAATCAAAAATATAAATGTTTTGGTGTCTATTTAATTTGAAGAAATTTGCTTATTTTTTTTTTGCTTTTTAATATTATTTAAAAATAAACGTTGTTATAAACAGGTTTTTTTACGTAAAAATTTTTTATGTAAAAATTTCTTTGATTTGTCAAACGCGAAAAAACGCGCATTAAATTATTTTAAACAAATGCGAAATGGATAAGAAATATTTTTTTTCATGTTTGAATCTATTTAAATTCAATAATATTTTTTAACTTCGGTTTAGATTTTAATTGAACAAGATTTATCATCTGAAAAATAAAAGGTCAAAAAAAACTAATTAATTATAAAAAAATGTTGGTTATTTTTTTTCTCATTTGGTAACTTTTTGGTTACAAATTTTTTTTGGTAGTGGCAACACTGCAACTGAACAAAAAGAACAACTAAACTGAACAAAATGAATTGAACTAAATGAACTGAACGACTGACCAAAAAGAACGATTAACTCATGGTGAAATTAAATACAAGGTGACAGCATTGCTACAACAATTACAACAAGGCAAGAACAACAGGCATTTTTGTTTGTGTAATACTTTCGTTACTGTCAAAAACATCTGGCATAAAATAAAGAAAACAAACATACAAACATGGATAAAAACAGAAAACAATAGTAGTGAAAAATTGTTTATTTTATTTTCTTAAACAATTTCGAAACTCGTGATGATTTTGTTCGGGGCATTTTAATTAATGAGGAAATTCTAGACAGTCGTATCTGTGTTTCCCTCTTGCCACGCGAACAGTATGCTCGAAAGGTGAACAATTGGCTGATATATTGGCAATTAAGACTGCTGCTATAAAAATTATGAAATTACCTCTGAAACAGGATGAAAGTGATTACTTTTCCAGCAGTAATGAAGAAGATTCACAACCTTTTTCTCCCCTACCTGATGATGCCAATAGTGAGGCCATTTAAATAACAGATTTGTATAATTCTGTTAATACACGCTACTTTATTTTTTAGTTTTCCTATCGTAAGTGGTCGACTCTTTATCCAGAGGTTTTCAGGAGAAATCAAATCGAGATTTCTATATACCCGAAATTAATTCTTCCCGCTACGCGTACAACATGTCTCTCAAAGAGGTCAACTTTAATGTGGTTAAGGCTATTTTCAGTTTGCCCACCATTAAGGAACGCTCTAATAATAATGTTTTAATTAAAATTAATGCAGTCTTATTCTTCCAAAAGAGTTTTTATTTTTATTCAAATTTTAAAATAAAAGATTGGAAATATACATAATAAAAAAAAAATTTATAGTGTGTTCTCGAACTGGCTTTATTGGAAATAAAGCTGCTTGGAGTAAGATTCTTTTGGCATAACTTACTCCACTGTTCTCTTTTTCTTGGGTCTTGAGGAACCTTAAAGAAAGTACCACTTCCAACTACTCCTTTTTTACGGCATAAGATGCAACAACGCATTTTTCTGCAGCAAAAAAAAATCACTTTTAAAGAGGAATCTTAACATTTATCTTACAGAAAAAAACTAACACTTTTAGTAAAACAACTCAAAAAACAAACACACTATTTAATATAATATAGTTTTTTTTAACACTTTTAAGCTATTTTACGCAGATAAAACGGCGAAAAAACTAAATTTTTCAAAAACAAAATAATTTTGTAACGTTTTTATATAAACTTTGACTATTTGTAAACAACTTTTTGACATTTTCAATTTCACCATGAACAGAGCAAAAAATAATCAGCTGGCGCTATGCTGTCACCTTGTATTTAATTTCACCATGGATTAACTGAACTAAATGAACTGAACGACCGACCAAAAAGAACGACTAACTGAACTAAATGAACGACTGAACGATAAAGAAAGAAAAGACTGAACGACATCACATCGTTCATATAAGTGAATAGTTCAATTGAACTAGGTCGTTCATGAACGACACAACTCTAAACCACGTCGTTTCATTTACAGGACCGAATATTTAGTCAGAACATGTGAAACGTTGTAAGATACTTCAGAAGGTCGTGTACTCGATTAAAAGTATCCAACGTGTAATAACTGGCGCCCAACAAAATCCTCTAAATTACTTAGCAAAACCATATATATTTTTGCTCGGTCGAGAAATTAATTTTCAAAGAAAAAGTTAAAATTTATATGAAGTGGAGTGTTTCAATGTGACATTTAAAGCCACGCCACAATGAAAGTAATTTCTTCATAAAATTATGATAATAATTTAAAAAACAATTATAATTTAAAAAAAATACAATAAACATCATATTATTTATAAAGGAAATAATATATGTTTGTAACTTCTTGATAAATTTTTAGTTAGGCTCGAGTTCATTAAATTTAATTTTCATTAAATTATTTTTACTGAAGTTAGGAATTACAACTTGAAAAATTTATTATTAAAAATTTTTCTTGACTGGGGATCGAACCTGGGTTGTTGAATTTACATATGTTTCGAGAAATCCCACTTTCTCTCATCAGAATTCTTTGCGTTCTACCACCTGCACCACTGCGGTGCCGGTCAGCCAACAGACAAACATCAATCCTTTAACCAGTGTTAGTTCTGGTAGTTCGAAGTTTTTGCTGTAATTATCATTCTTTATTAATTTCTATTCATAGTTGTTTTTTTCATTTTCTTCAGTTTTTTCGTATTCATGTCAAGACTTTGTCTCGAAAACTTGAATACATTTGTTTTTGTTTATTATGTTTTTTGTACACTTTTGTACAACATGTAAACATTATGGCTTGTGCCCTAGCTATTTTATAGAATAATTATTAATTTCATAATCGAACTGTTAATTTTTACTTCTTGATAAATTTTTAGTTAGGCTCGAGTTCATTAAATTTAATTTTCATTAAATTATTTTTACTGAAGTTAGGAATTACAACTTGAAAAATTTATTATTAAAAATTTTTTGATAATTTTTCTTGACTGGGGATCGAACCTGGGTTGTTGAATTTACATATGTTTCGAGAAATCCCACTTTCTCTCATCAGAATTCTTTGCGTTCTACCACCTGCACCACTCCGGTGCCGGTCAGCCAACAGACAAACATCAATCCTTTAACCAGTGTTAGTTCTGGTAGTTCGAAGTTTTTGCTGTAATTATCATTCTTTATTAATTTCTATTCATAGTTGTTTTTTTTCATTTTCTTCAGTTTTTTCGTATTCATGTCAAGACTTTGTCTCGAAAACTTGAATACATTTGTTTTTGTTTATTATGTTTTTTGTACACTTTTGTACAACATGTAAACATTATGGCTTGTGCCCTAGCTATTTTATAGAATAATTATTAATTTCATAATCGAACTGTTAATTTTTACTTCTTGATAAATTTTTAGTTAGGCTCGAGTTCATTAAATTTAATGTTCATTAAATTATTTTTACTGAAGTTAGGAATTACAACTTGAAAAATTTATTATTAAAAATTTTTTGATAATTTTTCTTGACTGGGGATCGAACCTGGGTTGTTGAATTTACATATGTTTCGAGAAATCCCACTTTCTCTCATCAGAATTCTTTGCGTTCTACCACCTGCACCACTACGGTGCCGGTCAGCCAACAGACAAACATCAATCCTTTAACCAGTGTTAGTTCTGGTAGTTCGAAGTTTTTGCTGTAATTATCATTCTTTATTAATTTCTATTCATAGTTGTTTTTTTTTTCATTTTCTTCAGTTTTTTCGTATTCATGTCAAGACTTTGTCTCGAAAACTTGAATACATTTGTTTTTGTTTATTATGTTTTTTGTACACTTTTGTACAACATGTAAACATTATGGCTTGTGCCCTAGCTATTTTATAGAATAATTATTAATTTCATAATCGAACTGTTAATTTTTACTTCTTGATAAATTTTTAGTTAGGCTCGAGTTCATTAAATTTAATTTTCATTAAATTATTTTTACTGAAGTTAGGAATTACAACTTGAAAAATTTATTATTAAAAATTTTTTGATAATTTTTCTTGACTGGGGATCGAACCTGGGTTCTTGAATTTACATATGTTTCGAGAAATCCCACTTTCTCTCATCAGAATTCTTTGCGTTCTACCACCTGCACCACTGCGGTGCCGGTCAGCCAACAGACAAACATCAATCCTTTAACCAGTGTTAGTTCTGGTAGTTCGAAGTTTTTGCTGTAATTATCATTCTTTATTAATTTCTATTCATAGCTGTTTTTTTTTTTAATTTTCTTCAGTTTTTTCGTATTCATGTCAAGACTTTGTCTCGAAAACTTGAATACATTTGTTTTTGTTTATTATGTTTTTTGTACACTTTTGTACAACATGTAAACATTATGGCTTGTGCCCTAGCTATTTTATAGAATAATTATTAATTTCATAATCGAACTGTTAATTTTTACTTCTTGATAAATTTTTAGTTAGGCTCGAGTTCATTAAATTTAATTGTCATTAAATTATTTTTACTGAAGTTAGGAATTACAACTTGAAAAATTTATTATTAAAAATTTTTTGATAATTTTTCTTGACTGGGGATCGAACCTGGGTTGTTGAATTTACATATGTTTCGAGAAATCCCACTTTCTCTCATCAGAATTCTTTGCGTTCTACCACCTGCACCACTGCGGTGCCGGTCAGCCAACAGACAAACATCAATCCTTTAACCAGTGTTAGTTCTGGTAGTTCGAAGTTTTACCTGTAATTATCATTCTTTATTAATTTCTATTCATAGTTGTTTTTTTCATTTTCTTCAGTTTTTTCGTATTCATGTCAAGACTATGTCTCGAAAACTTGAATACATTTGTTTTTGTTTATTATGTTTTTTGTACACTTTTGTACAACATATAAACATTATGGCTTGTGCCCTAGCTATTTTATAGAATAATTATTAATTTCATAATCGAACTGTTAATTTTTACTTCTTGATAAATTTTTAGTTAGGCTCGAGTTCATTAAATTTAATTTTCATTAAATTATTTTTACTGAAGTTAGGAATTACAACTTGAAGAATTTATTATTAAAAATTTTTTGATAATTTTTCTTGACTGGGGATCGAACCTGGGTTGTTGAATTTACATATGTTTCGAGAAATCCCACTTTCTCTCATCAGAATTCTTTGCGTTCTACCACCTGCACCACTGCGGTGCCGGTCAGCCAACAGACAAACATCAATCCTTTAACCATCGTGTTAGTGTTAGTTCTGGTAGTTCGAAGTTTTTGCTGTAATTATCATTCTTTATTAATTTCTATTCATAGTTGTTTTTTTTCATTTTCTTCAGTTTTTTCGTATTCATGTCAAGACTTTGTCTCGAAAACTTGAATACATTTGTTTTTGTTTAATATGTTTTTTGTACACTTTTGTACAACATGTAAACATTATGGCTTGTGCCCTAGCTATTTTATAGAATAATTATTAATTTCATAATCGAACTGTTAATTTTTACTTCTTGATAAATTTTTAGTTAGGCTCGAGTTCATTAAATTTAATTTTCATTAAATTATTTTTACTGAAGTTAGGAATTACAACTTGAAAAATTTATTATTAAAAATTTTTTGATAATTTTTCTTGACTGGGGATGGAACCTGGGTTGTTGAATTTACATATGTTTCGAGAAATCCCACTTTCTCTCATCAGAATTCTTTGCGTTCTACCACCTGCACCACTGCGGTGCCGGTCAGCCAACAGACAAACATCAATCCTTTAACCAGTGTTAGTTCTGGTAGTTCGAAGTTTTACCTGTAATTATCATTCTTTATTAATTTCTATTCATAGTTGTTTTTTTTCATTTTCTTCAGTTTTTTCGTATTCATGTCAAGACTATGTCTCGAAAACTTGAATACATTTGTTTTTGTTTATTATGTTTTTTGTACACTTTTGTACAACATGTAAACATTATGGCTTGTGCCCTAGCTATTTTATAGAATAATTATTAATTTCATAATCGAACTGTTAATTTTTACTTCTTGATAAATTTTTAGTTAGGCTCGAGTTCATTAAATTTAATTTTCATTAAATTATTTTTACTGAAGTTAGGAATTACAACTTGAAAAATTTATTATTAAAAATTTTTTGATAATTTTTCTTGACTGGGGATCGAACCTGGGTTGTTGAATTTACATATGTTTCGAGAAATCCCACTTTCTCTCATCAGAATTCTTTGCGTTCTACCACCTGCACCACTGCGGTGCCGGTCAGCCAACAGACAAACATCAATCCTTTAACCAGTGTTAGTTCTGGTAGTTCGAAGTTTTACCTGTAATTATCATTCTTTATTAATTTCTATTCATAGTTGTTTTTTTTCATTTTCTTCAGTTTTTTCGTATTCATGTCAAGACTATGTCTCGAAAACTTGAATACATTTGTTTTTGTTTAATATGTTTTTTGTACACTTTTGTACAACATGTAAACATTATGGCTTGTGCCCTAGCTATTTTATAGAATAATTATTAATTTCATAATCGAACTGTTAATTTTTACTTCTTGATAAATTTTTAGTTAGGCTCGAGTTCATTAAATTTAATTTTCATTAAATTATTTTTACTGAAGTTAGGAATTACAACTTGAAAAATTTATTATTAAAAATTTTTTGATAATTTTTCTTGACTGGGGATCGAACCTGGGTTGTTGAATTTACATATGTTTCGAGAAATCCCACTTTCTCTCATCAGAATTCTTTGCGTTCTACCACCTGCACCACTGCGGTGCCGGTCAGCCAACAGACAAACATCAATCCTTTAACCAGTGTTAGTTCTGGTAGTTCGAAGTTTTTGCTGTAATTATCATTCTTTATTAATTTCTATTCATAGTTATTTTTTTTCATTTTCTTCAGTCTTTTCGTATTCATGTCAAGACTTTGTCTCGAAAACTTGAATACATTTGTTTTTGTTTATTATGTTTTTTGTACACTTTTGTACAACATGTAAACATTATGGCTTGTGCCCTAGCTATTTTATAGAATAATTATTAATTTCATAATCGAACTGTTCATTTTTACTTCTTGATAAATTTTTAGTTTGGCTCGAGTTCATTAAATTTAATTTTCATTAAATTATTTTTACAGAAGTTAGGAATTACAACTTGAAAAATTTATTATTAAAAATTTTTTGATAATTTTTCTTGACTGGGGATCGAACCTGGGTTGTTGAATTTACATATGTTTCGAGAAATCCCACTTTCTCTCATCAGAATTCTTTGCGTTCTACCACCTGCACCACTGCGGTGCCGGTCAGCCAACAGACAAACATCAATCCTTTAACCAGTGTTAGTTCTGGTAGTTCGAAGTTTTACCTGTAATTATCATTCTTTATTAATTTCTATTCATAGTTGTTTTTTTTCATTTTCTTCAGTTTTTTCGTATTCATGTCAAGACTATGTCTCGAAAACTTGAATACATTTGTTTTTGTTTATTATGTTTTTTGTACACTTTTGTACAACATGTAAACATTATGGCTTGTGCCCTAGCTATTTTATAGAATAATTATTAATTTCATAATCGAACTGTTAATTTTTACTTCTTGATAAATTTTTAGTTAGGCTCGAGTTCATTAAATTTAATTTTCATTAAATTATTTTTACTGAAGTTAGGAATTACAACTTGAAAAATTTATTATTAAAAATTTTTTGATAATTTTTCTTGACTGGGGATCGAACCTGGGTTGTTGAATTTACATATGTTTCGAGAAATCCCACTTTCTCTCATCAGAATTCTTTGCGTTCTACCACCTGCACCACTGCGGTGCCGGTCAGCCAACAGACAAACATCAATCCTTTAACCAGTGTTAGTTCTGGTAGTTCGAAGTTTTACCTGTAATTATCATTCTTTATTAATTTCTATTCATAGTTGTTTTTTTTCATTTTCTTCAGTTTTTTCGTATTCATGTCAAGACTATGTCTCGAAAACTTGAATACATTTGTTTTTGTTTATTATGTTTTTTGTACACTTTTGTACAACATGTAAACATTATGGCTTGTGCCCTAGCTATTTTATAGAATAATTATTAATTTCATAATCGAACTGTTAATTTTTACTTCTTGATAAATTTTTAGTTAGGCTCGAGTTCATTAAATTTAATTTTCATTAAATTATTTTTACTGAAGTTAGGAATTACAACTTGAAAAATTTATTATTAAAAATTTTTTGATAATTTTTCTTGACTGGGGATCGAACCTGGGTTGTTGAATTTACATATGTTTCGAGAAATCCCACTTTCTCTCATCAGAATTCTTTGCGTTCTACCACCTGCACCACTGCGGTGCCGGTCACCCAACAGACAAACATCAATCCTTTAACCAGTGTTAGTTCTGGTAGTTCGAAGTTTTTGCTGTAATTATCATTCTTTATTAATTTCTATTCATAGTTGTTTTTTTTTCATTTTCTTCAGTTTTTTCGTATTCATGTCAAGACTTTGTCTCGAAAACTTGAATACATTTGTTTTTGTTTATTATGTTTTTTGTACACTTTTGTACAACATGTAAACATTATGGCTTGTGCCCTAGCTATTTTATAGAATAATTATTAATTTCATAATCGAACTGTTAATTTTTACTTCTTGATAAATTTTTAGTTAGGCTCGAGTTCATTAAATTTAATTTTCATTAAATTATTTTTACTGAAGTTAGGAATTACAACTTGAAAAATTTATTATTAAAAATTTTTTGATAATTTTTCTTGACTGGGGATCGAACCTGGGTTGTTGAATTTACATATGTTTCGAGAAATCCCACTTTCTCTCATCAGAATTCTTTGCGTTCTACCACCTGCACCACTGCGGTGCCGGTCAGCCAACAGACAAACATCAATCCTTTAACCAGTGTTAGTTCTGGTAGTTCGAAGTTTTTGCTGTAATTATCATTCTTTATTAATTTCTATTCATAGTTGTTTTTTTTCATTTTCTTCAGTTTTTTCGTATTCATGTCAAGACTTTGTCTCGAAAACTTGAATACATTTGTTTTTGTTTATTATGTTTTTTGTACACTTTTGTACAACATGTAAACATTATGGCTTGTGCCCTAGCTATTTTATAGAATAATTATTAATTTCATAATCGAACTGTTCATTTTTACTTCTTGATAAATTTTTAGTTTGGCTCGAGTTCATTAAATTTAATTTTCATTAAATTATTTTTACAGAAGTTAGGAATTACAACTTGAAAAATTTATTATTAAAAATTTTTTGATAATTTTTCTTGACTGGGGATCGAACCTGGGTTGTTGAATTTACATATGTTTCGAGAAATCCCACTTTCTCTCATCAGAATTCTTTGCGTTCTACCACCTGCACCACTGCGGTGCCGGTCAGCCAACAGACAATCATCAATCCTTTAACCAGTGTTAGTTCTGGTAGTTCGAAGTTTTACCTGTAATTATCATTCTTTATTAATTTCTATTCATAGTTGTTTTTTTTCATTTTCTTCAGTTTTTTCGTATTCATGTCAAGACTATGTCTCGAAAACTTGAATACATTTGTTTTTGTTTATTATGTTTTTTGTACACTTTTGTACAACATGTAAACGTTATGGCTTGCGCCCTAGCTATTTTTATAGAATAATTATTAATTCACAAAGTCTCGACATGAATACGAAAAAACTGAAGAAAATGAAAAAAAACAACTATGAATAGAAATTAATAAAGAATGATAATTACAGTAAAAACTTCGAACTACCAGAACTAACACTGGTTAAAGGATTGATTTTTGTCTGTTGGCTGACCGGCACCGCAGTGGTGCAGGTGGAAGAACGCAAAGAATTCTGATGAGAGAAAGTGGGATTTCTCGAAACATATGTAAATTCAACAACCCAGGTTCGATCCCCAGTCAAGAAAAATTATCAAAATATTTTTAATAATAAATTTTTCAAGTTGTAATTCCTAACTTCAGTAAAAATAATTTAATGAAAATTAAATTTAATGAACTCGAGCCTAACTAAAAATTTATCAAGAAGTAAAAATTAACAGTTCGATTATGAAATTAATAATTATTCTATAAAATAGCTAGGGCACAAGCCATAATGTTTACATGTTGTACAAAAGTGTACAAAAAACATAATAAACAAAAACAAATGTATTCAAGTTTTCGAGACAAAGTCTTGACATGAATACGAAAAAACTGAAGAAAATGAAAAAAAACAACTATGAATAGAAATTAATAAAGAATGATAATTACAGCAAAAACTTCGAACTACCAGAACTAACACTGGTTAAAGGATTGATGTTTGTCTGTTGGCTGACCGGCACCGGAGTGGTGCAGGTGGTAGAACGCAAAGAATTCTGATGAGAGAAAGTGGGATTTCTCGAAACATATGTAAATTCAACAACCCAGGTTCGATCCCCAGTCAAGAAAAATTATCAAAAAATTTTTAATAATAAATTTTTCAAGTTGTAATTCCTAACTTCAGTAAAAATAATTTAATGAAAATTAAATTTAATGAACTCGAGCCTAACTAAAAATTTATCAAGAAGTAAAAATTAACAGTTCGATTATGAAATTAATAATTATTCTATAAAATACCTAGGGCACAAGCCATAATGTTTACATGTTGTACAAAAGTGTACAAAAAACATAATAAACAAAAACAAATGTATTCAAGTTTTCGAGACAAAGTCTTGGCATGAATACGAAAAAACTGAAGAAAATGAAAAAAAAACAACTATGAATAGAAATTAATAAAGAATGATAATTACAGCAAAAACTTCGAACTACCACAACTAACACTGGTTAAAGGATTGATGTTTGTCTGTTGGCTGACCGGCACCGCAGTGGTGCAGGTGGAAGAACGCAAAGAATTCTGATGAGAGAAAGTGGGATTTCTCGAAACATATGTAAATTCAACAATCCAGGTTCGATCCCCAGTCAAGAAAAATTATCAAAAAATTTTTAATAATAAATTTTTCAAGTTGTAATTCCTAACTTCAGTAAAAATAATTTAATGAAAATTAAATTTAATGAACTCGAGCCTAACTAAAAATTTATCAAGAAGTAAAAATTAACAGTTCGATTATGAAATTAATAATTATTCTATAAAATAGCTAGGGCACAAGCCATAATGTTTACATGTTGTACAAAAGTGTACAAAAAACATAATAAACAAAAACAAATGTATTCAAGTTTTCGAGACAAAGTCTTGACATGAATACGAAAAAACTGAAGAAAATGAAAAAAACAACTATGAATAGAAATTAATAAAGAATGATATTTACAGCAAAAACTTCGAACTACCAGAACTAACACTGGTTAAAGGATTGATGTTTGTCTGTTGGCTGACCGGCACCGCAGTGGTGCAGGTGGTAGAACGCAAAGAATTCTGATGAGAGAAAGTGGGATTTCTCGAAACATATGTAAATTCAACAACCCAGGTTCGATCCCCAGTCAAGAAAAATTATCAAAAAATTTTTAATAATACATTTTTCAAGTTGTAATTCCTAACTTCAGTAAAAATAATTTAATGAAAATTAAATTTAATGAACTCGAGCCTAACTAAAAATTTATCAAGAAGTAAAAATTAACAGTTCGATTATGAAATTAATAATTATTCTATAAAATAGCTAGGGCACAAGCCATAATGTTTACATGTTGTACAAAAGTGTACAAAAAACATAATAAACAAAAACAAATGTATTCAAGTTTTCGAGACAAAGTCTTGACATGAATACGAAAAAACTGAAGAAAATGAAAAAAAACAACTATGAATAGAAATTAATAAAGAATGATAATTACAGCAAAAACTTCGAACTACCAGAACTAACACTGGTTAAAGGATTGATGTTTGTCTGTTGGGTGACCGGCACCGCAGTGGTGCAGGTGGTAGAACGCAAAGAATTCTGATGAGAGAAAGTGGGATTTCTCGAAACATATGTAAATTCAACAACCCAGGTTCGATCCCCAGTCAAGAAAAATTATCAAAAAATTTTTAATAATAAATTTTTCAAGTTGTAATTCCTAACTTCAGTAAAAATAATTTAATGAAAATTAAATTTAATGAACTCGAGCCTAACTAAAAATTTATCAAGAAGTAAAAATTAACAGTTCGATTATGAAATTAATAATTATTCTATAAAATAGCTAGGGCACAAGCCATAATGTTTACATGTTGTACAAACGTGTACAAAAAACATAATAAACAAAAACAAATGTATTCAAGTTTTCGAGACAAAGTCTTGGCATGAATACGAAAAAACTGAAGAAAATGAAAAAAAAAACAACTATGAATAGAAATTAATAAAGAATGATAATTACAGCAAAAACTTCGAACTACCACAACTAACACTGGTTAAAGGATTGATGTTTGTCTGTTGGCTGACCGGCACCGCAGTGGTGCAGGTGGAAGAACGCAAAGAATTCTGATGAGAGAAAGTGGGATTTCTCGAAACATATGTAAATTCAACAATCCAGGTTCGATCCCCAGTCAAGAAAAATTATCAAAAAATTTTTAATAATAAATTTTTCAAGTTGTAATTCCTAACTTCAGTAAAAATAATTTAATGAAAATTAAATTTAATGAACTCGAGCCTAACTAAAAATTTATCAAGAAGTAAAAATTAACAGTTCGATTATGAAATTAATAATTATTCTATAAAATAGCTAGGGCACAAGCCATAATGTTTACATGTTGTACAAAAGTGTACAAAAAACATAATAAACAAAAACAAATGTATTCAAGTTTTCGAGACAAAGTCTTGGCATGAATACGAAAAAACTGAAGAAAATGAAAAAAAAAACAACTATGAATAGAAATTAATAAAGAATGATAATTACAGCAAAAACTTCGAACTACCAGAACTAACACTGGTTAAAGGATTGATGTTTGTCTGTTGGCTGACCGGCACCGCAGTGGTGCAGGTGGTAGAACGCAAAGAATTCTGATGAGAGAAAGTGGGATTTCTCGAAACATATGTAAATTCAACAACCCAGGTTCGATCCCCAGTCAAGAAAAATTATCAAAAAATTTTTAATAATACATTTTTCAAGTTGTAATTCCTAACTTCAGTAAAAATAATTTAATGAAAATTAAATTTAATGAACTCGAGCCTAACTAAAAATTTATCAAGAAGTAAAAATTAACAGTTCGATTATGAAATTAATAATTATTCTATAAAATAGCTAGGGCACAAGCCATAATGTTTACATGTTGTACAAAAGTGTACAAAAAACATAATAAACAAAAACAAATGTATTCAAGTTTTCGAGACAAAGTCTTGACATGAATACGAAAAAACTGAAGAAAATGAAAAAAAACAACTATGAATAGAAATTAATAAAGAATGATAATTACAGCAAAAACTTCGAACTACCAGAACTAACACTGGTTAAAGGATTGATGTTTGTCTGTTGGGTGACCGGCACCGCAGTGGTGCAGGTGGTAGAACGCAAAGAATTCTGATGAGAGAAAGTGGGATTTCTCGAAACATATGTAAATTCAACAACCCAGGTTCGATCCCCGTCAAGAAAAATTATCAAAAAATTTTTAATAATAAATTTTTCAAGTTGTAATTCCTAACTTCAGTAAAAATAATTTAATGAAAATTAAATTTAATGAACTCGAGCCTAACTAAAAATTTATCAAGAAGTAAAAATTAACAGTTCGATTATGAAATTAATAATTATTCTATAAAATAGCTAGGGCACAAGCCATAATGTTTACATGTTGTACAAACGTGTACAAAAAACATAATAAACAAAAACAAATGTATTCAAGTTTTCGAGACAAAGTCTTGACATGAATACGAAAAAACTGAAGAAAATGAAAAAAAACAACTATGAATAGAAATTAATAAAGAATGATAATTACAGGTAAAACTTCGAACTACCAGAACTAACACTGGTTAAAGGATTGATGGTTTGTCTGTTGGCTGACCGGCACCGCAGGTGGTAGAACGCAAAGAATTCTGATGAGAGAAAGTGGGATTTCTCGAAACATATGTTAATTCAACAACCCAGGTTCGATCCCCAGTCAAGAAAAATTATCAAAAAATTTTTAATAATAAATTTTTCAAGTTGTAATTCCTAACTTCAGTAAAAATAATTTAATGAAAATTAAATTTAATGAACTCGAGCCTAACTAAAAATTTATCAAGAAGTAAAAATTAACAGTTCGATTATGAAATTAATAATTATTCTATAAAATAGCTAGGGCACAAGCCATAATGTTTACATGTTGTACAAAAGTGTACAAAAAACATATTAAACAAAAACAAATGTATTCAAGTTTTCGAGACAAAGTCTTGACATGAATACGAAAAAACTGAAGAAAATGAAAAAAAACAACTATGAATAGAAATTAATAAAGAATGATAATTACAGCAAAAACTTCGAACTACCAGAACTAACACTGGTTAAAGGATTGATGTTTGTCTGTTGGCTGACCGGCACCGCAGTGGTGCAGGTGGTAGAACGCAAAGAATTCTGATGAGAGAAAGTGGGATTTCTTGAAACATATGTAAATTCAACAACCCAGGTTCGATCCCCAGTCAAGAAAAATTATCAAAACATTTTTAATAATAAATTTTTCAAGTTGTAATTCCTAACTTCAGTAAAAATAATTTAATGAAAATTAAATTTAATGAACTCGAGCCTAACTAAAAATTTATCAAGAAGTAAAAATTAACAGTTCGATTATGAAATTAATAATTATTCTATAAAATAGCTAGGGCACAAGCCATAATGTTTACATGTTGTACAAAAGTGTACAAAAAACATATTAAACAAAAACAAATGTATTCAAGTTTTCGAGACAAAGTCTTGACATGAATACGAAAAAACTGAAGAAAATGAAAAAAAACAACTATGAATAGAAATTAATAAAGAATGATAATTACAGCAAAAACTTCGAACTACCAGAACTAACACTGGTTAAAGGATTGATGTTTGTCTGTTGGCTGACCGGCACCGCAGTGGTGCAGGTGGTAGAACGCAAAGAATTCTGATGAGAGAAAGTGGGATTTCTCGAAACATATGTAAATTCAACAACCCAGGTTCGATCCCCAGTCAAGAAAAATTATCAAAAAATTTTTAATAATAAATTTTTCAAGTTGTAATTCCTAACTTCAGTAAAAATAATTTAATGAAAATTAAATTTAATGAACTCGAGCCTAACTAAAAATTTATCAAGAAGTAAAAATTAACAGTTCGATTATGAAATTAATAATTATTCTATAAAATAGCTAGGGCACAAGCCATAATGTTTACATGTTGTACAAAAGTGTACAAAAAACATAATAAACAAAAACAAATGTATTCAAGTTTTCGAGACAAAGTCTTGACATGAATACGAAAAAACTGAAGAAAATGAAAAAAACAACTATGAATAGAAATTAATAAAGAATGATATTTACAGCAAAAACTTCGAACTACCAGAACTAACACTGGTTAAAGGATTGATGTTTGTCTGTTGGCTGACCGGCACCGCAGTGGTGCAGGTGGTAGAACGCAAAGAATTCTGATGAGAGAAAGTGGGATTTCTCGAAACATATGTAAATTCAACAACCCAGGTTCGATCCCCAGTCAAGAAAAATTATCAAAAAATTTTTAATAATACATTTTTCAAGTTGTAATTCCTAACTTCAGTAAAAATAATTTAATGAAAATTAAATTTAATGAACTCGAGCCTAACTAAAAATTTATCAAGAAGTAAAAATTAACAGTTCGATTATGAAATTAATAATTATTCTATAAAATAGCTAGGGCACAAGCCATAATGTTTACATGTTGTACAAAAGTGTACAAAAAACATAATAAACAAAAACAAATGTATTCAAGTTTTCGAGACAAAGTCTTGACATGAATACGAAAAAACTGAAGAAAATGAAAAAAAAACAACTATGAATAGAAATTAATAAAGAATGATAATTACAGCAAAAACTTCGAACTACCAGAACTAACACTGGTTAAAGGATTGATGTTTGTCTGTTGGGTGACCGGCACCGCAGTGGTGCAGGTGGTAGAACGCAAAGAATTCTGATGAGAGAAAGTGGGATTTCTCGAAACATATGTAAATTCAACAACCCAGGTTCGATCCCCAGTCAAGAAAAATTATCAAAAAATTTTTAATAATAAATTTTTCAAGTTGTAATTCCTAACTTCAGTAAAAATAATTTAATGAAAATTAAATTTAATGAACTCGAGCCTAACTAAAAATTTATCAAGAAGTAAAAATTAACAGTTCGATTATGAAATTAATAATTATTCTATAAAATAGCTAGGGCACAAGCCATAATGTTTACATGTTGTACAAACGTGTACAAAAAACATAATAAACAAAAACAAATGTATTCAAGTTTTCGAGACAAAGTCTTGGCATGAATACGAAAAAACTGAAGAAAATGAAAAAAAAAAACAACTATGAATAGAAATTAATAAAGAATGATAATTACAGCAAAAACTTCGAACTACCACAACTAACACTGGTTAAAGGATTGATGTTTGTCTGTTGGCTGACCGGCACCGCAGTGGTGCAGGTGGAAGAACGCAAAGAATTCTGATGAGAGAAAGTGGGATTTCTCGAAACATATGTAAATTCAACAATCCAGGTTCGATCCCCAGTCAAGAAAAATTATCAAAAAATTTTTAATAATAAATTTTTCAAGTTGTAATTCCTAACTTCAGTAAAAATAATTTAATGAAAATTAAATTTAATGAACTCGAGCCTAACTAAAAATTTATCATGAAGTAAAAATTAACAGTTCGATTATGAAATTAATAATTATTCTATAAAATAGCTAGGGCACAAGCCATAATGTTTACATGTTGTACAAAAGTGTACAAAAAACATAATAAACAAAAACAAATGTATTCAAGTTTTCGAGACAAAGTCTTGACATGAATACGAAAAAACTGAAGAAAATGAAAAAAACAACTATGAATAGAAATTAATAAAGAATGATAATTACAGCAAAAACTTCGAACTACCAGAACTAACACTGGTTAAAGGATTGATGTTTGTCTGTTGGCTGACCGGCACCGCAGTGGTGCAGGTGGTAGAACGCAAAGAATTCTGATGAGAGAAAGTGGGATTTCTCGAAACATATGTAAATTCAACAACCCAGGTTCGATCCCCAGTCAAGAAAAATTATCAAAAAATTTTTAATAATAAATTTTTCAAGTTGTAATTCCTAACTTCAGTAAAAATAATTTAATGAAAATTAAATTTAATGAACTCGAGCCTAACTAAAAATTTATCAAGAAGTAAAAATTAACAGTTCGATTATGAAATTAATAATTATTCTATAAAATAGCTAGGGCACAACCCATAATGTTTACATGTTGTACAAACGTGTACAAAAAACATAATAAACAAAAACAAATGTATTCAAGTTTTCCAGACAAAGTCTTGACATGAATACGAAAAAACTGAAGAAAATGAAAAAAAACAACTATGAATAGAAATTAATAAAGAATGATAATTACAGCAAAAACTTCGAACTACCAGAACTAACACTGGTTAAAGGATTGATGTTTGTCTGTTGGCTGACCGGCACCGCAGTGGTGCAGGTGGTAGAACGCAAAGAATTCTGATGAGAGAAAGTGGGATTTCTCGAAACATATGTAAATTCAACAACCCAGGTTCGATCCCCAGTCAAGAAAAATTATCAAAAAATTTTTAATAATAAATTTTTCAAGTTGTAATTCCTAACTTCAGTAAAAATAATTTAATGAAAATTAAATTTAATGAACTCGAGCCTAACTAAAAATTTATCAAGAAGTAAAAATTAACAGTTCGATTATGAAATTAATAATTATTCTATAAAATAGCTAGGGCACAAGCCATAATGTTTACATGTTGTACAAAAGTGTACAAAAAACATAATAAACAAAAACAAATGTATTCAAGTTTTCGAGACAAAGTCTTGACATGAATACGAAAAAACTGAAGAAAATGAAAAAAACAACTATGAATAGAAATTAATAAAGAATGATAATTACAGCAAAAACTTCGAACTACCAGAACTAACACTGGTTAAAGGATTGATGTTTGTCTGTTGGCTGACCGGCACCGCAGTGGTGCAGGTGGTAGAACGCAAAGAATTCTGATGAGAGAAAGTGGGATTTCTCGAAACATATGTAAATTCAACAACCCAGGTTCGATCCCCAGTCAAGAAAAATTATCAAACAATTTTTAATAATAAATTTTTCAAGTTGTAATTCCTAACTTCAGTAAAAATAATTTAATGAAAATTAAATTTAATGAACTTGAGCCTAACTAAAAATTTATCAAGAAGTAAAAATTAACAGTTCGATTATGAAATTAATAATTATTCTATAAAATAGCTAGGGCACAAGCCATAATGTTTACATGTTGTACAAAAGTGTACAAAAAACATAATAAACAAAAACAAATGTATTCAAGTTTTCGAGACAAAGTCTTGACATGAATACGAAAAAACTGAAGAAAATGAAAAAAAAACAACTATGAATAGAAATTAATAAAGAATGATAATTACAGCAAAAACTTCGAACTACCAGAACTAACACTGGTTAAAGGATTGATGTTTGTCTGTTGGGTGACCGGCACCGCAGTGGTGCAGGTGGTAGAACGCAAAGAATTCTGATGAGAGAAAGTGGGATTTCTCGAAACATATGTAAATTCAACAACCCAGGTTCGATCCCCAGTCAAGAAAAATTATCAAAAAATTTTTAATAATAAATTTTTCAAGTTGTAATTCCTAACTTCAGTAAAAATAATTTAATGAAAATTAAATTTAATGAACTCGAGCCTAACTAAAAATTTATCAAGAAGTAAAAATTAACAGTTCGATTATGAAATTAATAATTATTCTATAAAATAGCTAGGGCACAAGCCATAATGTTTACATGTTGTACAAAAGTGTACAAAAAACATAATAAACAAAAACAAATGTATTCAAGTTTTCGAGACAAAGTCTTGACATGAATACGAAAAAACTGAAGAAAATGAAAAAAACAACTATGAATAGAAATTAATAAAGAATGATAATTACAGCAAAAACTTCGAACTACCAGAACTAACACTGGTTAAAGGATTGATGTTTGTCTGTTGGCTGACCGGCACCGCAGTGGTGCAGGTGGTAGAACGCAAAGAATTCTGATGAGAGAAAGTGGGATTTCTCGAAACATATGTAAATTCAACAACCCAGGTTCGATCCCCAGTCAAGAAAAATTATCAAACAATTTTTAATAATAAATTTTTCAAGTTGTAATTCCTAACTTCAGTAAAAATAATTTAATGAAAATTAAATTTAATGAACTCGAGCCTAACTAAAAATTTATCAAGAAGTAAAAATTAACAGTTCGATTATGAAATTAATAATTATTCTATAAAATAGCTAGGGCACAAGCCATAATGTTTACATGTTGTACAAAAGTGTACAAAAAACATAATAAACAAAAACAAATGTATTCAAGTTTTCGAGACAAAGTCTTGACATGAATACGAAAAAACTGAAGAAAATGAAAAAAAACAA
This sequence comes from Bellardia bayeri, assembly GCA_950370525.1. Classification (NCBI taxonomy): domain Eukaryota; kingdom Metazoa; phylum Arthropoda; class Insecta; order Diptera; family Calliphoridae; genus Bellardia; species Bellardia bayeri. The sequence continues at coordinate 33,742,397 of OX493267.1, forward strand.
CTATGAATAGAAATTAATAAAGAATGATAATTAAAGGTAAAACTTCGAACTACCAGAACTAACACTGGTTAAAGGATTGATGTTTGTCTGTTGGCTGACCGGCACCGCAGTGGTGCAGGTGGTAGAACGCAAAGAATTCTGATGAGAGAAAGTGGGATTTCTCGAAACATATGTAAATTCAACAACCCAGGTTCGATCCCCAGTCAAGAAAAATTATCAAAAAATTTTTAATAATAAATTTTTCAAGTTGTAATTCCTAACTTCAGTAAAAATTATTTAATGAAAATTAAATTTAATGAACTCGAGCCTAACTAAAAATTTATCAAGAAGTAAAAATTAACAGTTCGATTATGAAATTAATAATTATTCTATAAAATAGCTAGGGCACAAGCCATAATGTTTACATGTTGTACAAAAGTGTACAAAAAACATATTAAACAAAAACAAATGTATTCAAGTTTTCGAGACAAAGTCTTGACATGAATACGAAAAAACTGAAGAAAATGAAAAAAAACAACTATGAATAGAAATTAATAAAGAATGATAATTACAGCAAAAACTTCGAACTACCAGAACTAACACTGGTTAAAGGATTGATGTTTGTCTGTTGGCTGACCGGCACCGCAGTGGTGCAGGTGGTAGAACGCAAAGAATTCTGATGAGAGAAAGTGGGATTTCTCGAAACATATGTAAATTCAACAACCCAGGTTCGATCCCCAGTCAAGAAAAATTATCAAAAAATTTTTAATAATAAATTTTTCAAGTTGTAATTCCTAACTTCAGTAAAAATAATTTAATGAAAATTAAATTTAATGAACTCGAGCCTAACTAAAAATTTATCAAGAAGTAAAAATTAACAGTTCGATTATGAAATTAATAATTATTCTATAAAATAGCTAGGGCACAAGCCATAATGTTTACATGTTGTACAAAAGTGTACAAAAAACATAATAAACAAAAACAAATGTATTCAAGTTTTCGAGACAAAGTCTTGACATGAATACGAAAAAACTGAAGAAAATGAAAAAAACAACTATGAATAGAAATTAATAAAGAATGATAATTACAGCAAAAACTTCGAACTACCAGAACTAACACTGGTTAAAGGATTGATGTTTGTCTGTTGGCTGACCGGCACCGCAGTGGTGCAGGTGGTAGAACGCAAAGAATTCTGATGAGAGAAAGTGGGATTTCTCGAAACATATGTAAATTCAACAACCCAGGTTCGATCCCCAGTCAAGAAAAATTATCAAACAATTTTTAATAATAAATTTTTCAAGTTGTAATTCCTAACTTCAGTAAAAATAATTTAATGAAAATTAAATTTAATGAACTTGAGCCTAACTAAAAATTTATCAAGAAGTAAAAATTAACAGTTCGATTATGAAATTAATAATTATTCTATAAAATAGCTAGGGCACAAGCCATAATGTTTACATGTTGTACAAAAGTGTACAAAAAACATAATAAACAAAAACAAATGTATTCAAGTTTTCGAGACAAAGTCTTGACATGAATACGAAAAAACTGAAGAAAATGAAAAAAAAACAACTATGAATAGAAATTAATAAAGAATGATAATTACAGCAAAAACTTCGAACTACCAGAACTAACACTGGTTAAAGGATTGATGTTTGTCTGTTGGGTGACCGGCACCGCAGTGGTGCAGGTGGTAGAACGCAAAGAATTCTGATGAGAGAAAGTGGGATTTCTCGAAACATATGTAAATTCAACAACCCAGGTTCGATCCCCAGTCAAGAAAAATTATCAAAAAATTTTTAATAATAAATTTTTCAAGTTGTAATTCCTAACTTCAGTAAAAATAATTTAATGAAAATTAAATTTAATGAACTCGAGCCTAACTAAAAATTTATCAAGAAGTAAAAATTAACAGTTCGATTATGAAATTAATAATTATTCTATAAAATAGCTAGGGCACAAGCCATAATGTTTACATGTTGTACAAAAGTGTACAAAAAACATAATAAACAAAAACAAATGTATTCAAGTTTTCGAGACAAAGTCTTGACATGAATACGAAAAAACTGAAGAAAATGAAAAAAACAACTATGAATAGAAATTAATAAAGAATGATAATTACAGCAAAAACTTCGAACTACCAGAACTAACACTGGTTAAAGGATTGATGTTTGTCTGTTGGCTGACCGGCACCGCAGTGGTGCAGGTGGTAGAACGCAAAGAATTCTGATGAGAGAAAGTGGGATTTCTCGAAACATATGTAAATTCAACAACCCAGGTTCGATCCCCAGTCAAGAAAAATTATCAAACAATTTTTAATAATAAATTTTTCAAGTTGTAATTCCTAACTTCAGTAAAAATAATTTAATGAAAATTAAATTTAATGAACTCGAGCCTAACTAAAAATTTATCAAGAAGTAAAAATTAACAGTTCGATTATGAAATTAATAATTATTCTATAAAATAGCTAGGGCACAAGCCATAATGTTTACATGTTGTACAAAAGTGTACAAAAAACATAATAAACAAAAACAAATGTATTCAAGTTTTCGAGACAAAGTCTTGACATGAATACGAAAAAACTGAAGAAAATGAAAAAAAAACAACTATGAATAGAAATTAATAAAGAATGATAATTACAGCAAAAACTTCGAACTACCAGAACTAACACTGGTTAAAGGATTGATGTTTGTCTGTTGGGTGACCGGCACCGCAGTGGTGCAGGTGGTAGAACGCAAAGAATTCTGATGAGAGAAAGTGGGATTTCTCGAAACATATGTAAATTCAACAACCCAGGTTCGATCCCCAGTCAAGAAAAATTATCAAAAAATTTTTAATAATAAATTTTTCAAGTTGTAATTCCTAACTTCAGTAAAAATAATTTAATGAAAATTAAATTTAATGAACTCGAGCCTAACTAAAAATTTATCAAGAAGTAAAAATTAACAGTTCGATTATGAAATTAATAATTATTCTATAAAATAGCTAGGGCACAAGCCATAATGTTTACATGTTGTACAAAAGTGTACAAAAAACATAATAAACAAAAACAAATGTATTCAAGTTTTCGAGACAAAGTCTTGACATGAATACGAAAAAAACTGAAGAAAATGAAAAAAAACAACTATGAATAGAAATTAATAAAGAATGATAATTACAGCAAAAACTTCGAACTACCAGAACTAACACTGGTTAAAGGATTGATGTTTGTCTGTTGGCTGACCGGCACCGGAGTGGTGCAGGTGGTAGAACGCAAAGAATTCTGATGAGAGAAAGTGGGATTTCTCGAAACATATGTAAATTCAACAACCCAGGTTCGATCCCCAGTCAAGAAAAATTATCAAAAAATTTTTAATAATAAATTTTTCAAGTTGTAATTCCTAACTTCAGTAAAAATAATTTAATGAAAATTAAATTTAATGAACTCGAGCCTAACTAAAAATTTATCAAGAAGTAAAAATTAACAGTTCGATTATGAAATTAATAATTATTCTATAAAATAGCTAGGGCACAAGCCATAATGTTTACATGTTGTACAAAAGTGTACAAAAAACATAATAAACAAAAACAAATGTATTCAAGTTTTCGAGACAAAGTCTTGACATGAATACGAAAAAACTGAAGAAAATGAAAAAAACAACTATGAATAGAAATTAATAAAGAATGATAATTACAGCAAAAACTTCGAACTACCAGAACTAACACTGGTTAAAGGATTGATGTTTGTCTGTTGGCTGACCGGCACCGCAGTGGTGCAGGTGGTAGAACGCAAAGAATTCTGATGAGAGAAAGTGGGATTTCTCGAAACATATGTAAATTCAACAACCCAGGTTCGATCCCCAGTCAAGAAAAATTATCAAAAAATTTTTAATAATAAATTTTTCAAGTTGTAATTCCTAACTTCAGTAAAAATAATTTAATGAAAATTAAATTTAATGAACTCGAGCCTAACTAAAAATTTATCAAGAAGTAAAAATTAACAGTTCGATTATGAAATTAATAATTATTCTATATGTTTGTAACTTTAAAATTCTTTATAAAAGAAGACGTGTGAAATTACAAAAGTGAATTTCTATATGAAAAAAAAGAAAGACAAAATAATGCTACAAGTAACTGTTTTTTGTAATTACTTAATAAGAAATAATGAATAAAAAGAAAATAATAAAATATTTGCAAATTGAAAGAAAGACAAAATAAAGCTACAAGTAATTTTTTGCAAACACTTAATAAGAAATAGTAAAAACTGGTAATTGGAAAAAAACACGAAATAGAAGAAGAAAGCCAAAATAGAAGAAAAGCAGAAGAGAGCGGCAACTGAAGATATTTGCTTCGACTTAACAACAAAAGAGATCGGCACAAAACGGGATCAACCTTTTTATCAGTATTATCTCTTAATTTTTTTCTCTTTTTTAAGCTATGATTTATTTTCTAGTTATACTCTATTAAAACACCTAATACTTTTTTTACATTGATTTTTCATATTTACATACATATGTACAGTATATGCACTTATGCCTGCTACAATTTTCTATTATTTACTACAAATTCTGTCAATTATACTTTTGTTTTCTAACCTAATGCATTATTACTGATAATTTGTTGATTCATAACTATTGTTACACTTATTAATATACGTTTAACTACTACAAGTTAGGATAAGTTAAAAAAATTAACTATTAAACTTGAACGAGATAAATATAAAAAATAAAACAAATAAAATGAATAGAAACGATGTATTGGGCCTCGTTGAGGCAGCGGTCGGTGCATATAATTCCGAAATTTTGAATCAGATTCGAAATTTGACAAACGCAATCCAACAATTGCAACCAAGCCGAGTGGAACCTTTAATACCAGTAACTATTCAGCCCGGTGTAGACTAAAGATGTGCACAGTTACAACTGTTTGTACAAGTTTGTGTGTGTTTACTGAAGTGAGTGCATATTGATGAGTGCTTCTGTTTCTGTTATAAGTTGGTATTGTTATTATTTGTATACAGTTGTGGTGTGGTGTGGTGTGGTAAAGAGAGAATGAGAATAACATATTTGTTTTCCTATATTTCGCACAAGCAGATACTTGTAGATAAAGATGGAATACAACAAAGAACTTATTGTATGATGCCAAGAAAAATTCGTGTGAATGTACATACATACTTATTTATGAAAATAAAGGAAATAAAGCAATTTACAAAGTGTTCTATTGCTTCATATTGGTTGTTTAACTAAACTTTTATGAGTCTCATAAAAATGTTGTTTTATTTTCAATATTAATATGTATATTATATGGGTTTCGCTTACTATTTTAAATCATTATTTTTCTGTAATTGTTTATTATTTCTTGACGAAATATAAAAAAAAAATATATTTTTATAATTTTTGATATATTTTTAGTTAGGCTTGAGTTCATTAAATTTAATTTTCATTAAATTATTTTTACTGAAGAAAGGAATTACAAATTGAAAAAATGTTTATTAAAAATTTTTGATAATTTTTCTTGACTGGGATTCGAACCTGGGTTGTTGAATTTACATATTTTTCAAAAATTTTTAATAAACATTTTTTCAATTTGTAATTCCTTTCTTCAGTAAAAATAATTTAATGAAAATTAAATTTAATGAACTCAAGCCTAACTAAAAATATATCAAAAATTAAATATTAACAGTTCAACTAAGAATAATAAATAATATATATTTTTATATATATTTCTCAATCCAATTTTGATGTTTGCACTTATATTATAATACAACAGGCTGTTCACAACAGTGCTATTTAGCTTAAAATAGTACTTTAGAATACGTTGTCAATTAGGTAAATATAATAACAATTATTTTAAAGCAACCGTTTTATTTATTCAGATAAACTTAACAATTTTCATTTCATTTAATTTTTCATTTATTTATTGTAATCGAAAAGCCTATGTAGGCCAAAAATGATTACATATTTAAAACATGATTTTAACACAAAGTATACATACATATGTATAATAAAACAAAAACAAAATAACAAAATAAAAATAAAAATAAGAATTAAATTAAAATAAATATTTTTTAATATTTTATATTTTTAATAATAATATTTATTAATATTTTAATAATATTACATTCAATTTATTTTAATAGGAAGATACATATCGTTAGCTTAGATATAGTAGACAATAATTTATAAAAACATAATTTTTTTGTTAGTTACGTGGTTTTAAGCTAATAATTAGTTTTTCGAATTTACATTCACGAATAAAATTTCATTAAATGATTTTCCATTAGATCCGAGTTTTGATCGTTTATCTGTTATTAGTGCCCGGGCAATGGAAAATATCCTTTCTGAAGGGGCGCTAGATGCTGGTATAGCGAATATTCGGCAGCTTAGTTTGTATAACATTGGAAATTCATATTTTCTGTCATGCCACCATTTTAAAACATTGAAATCATTTGTTAGGGGTACATTAGTATTTTTATATTTACTTATTTCATTTGTAATTATGGACTGCTTAGAACTAGCTCCCTCTATTGGCTGTATATAATTTTCAAATAATGTATATATTTCTGATGAAGTCATTTCAATGTTTGGATTTGAAATAGTAATGTCATTTAAATAAGGAAGCAACAAAATTTTGCAGTTGCTTATTACATCTGTTTGTTCTTCTAAACTAAACTGAGTAAGTTGATTAGCTGGCGGAAATAAAAATATTGCTAATTTATTATAAATTGTGATCTTGCTGTCTACTAACGAAATTAAAGTGTCGTGTAATTTTATTTTAAATTCTGATATAAAACTGGGTTCATCATTATTGGTGGTATTACATATGGCTTTTAATTTACGAGCATGTGGATGAACTAAATGAATTGTTGGATAGGAACTGCCTTCAAGTTCTTTTGAGGTATCCATGAAAGGTTTAAGAATTGCTATTAATTGATCTAAATGGTATTCTTTTATAATGTTATATTCATCAGTTAGATTTTTATCACTTAGTATTTTTTGAATATCAGCAAAGTTAGATTTTATAGATAGTATGGTAAAATAAACTGTATTCCATCTTGTGGGTGTAAAGCTTTTTAATGATGTTGTTAAGTCGCAATTTAAACCAGATTTCTTAACAAATTTAACCAGTTTGGAAGATCTTGTTACGATTTCATCAATCTGTTCTGACGTTTTAATACATTTTTCTATTGTATTGTGAAGAAGGTGACATATGCAGTTGATATTTTCGTGGTCTTTCAAAGCTGCTTTAATATTACTTCCTCTATCTGTTACTATAACTGTTGGATCATTTAAGGAACAACTGAACTCACCGAGTAAAGTCTCTAATTTATGTTTTATATTGGTGCCTATTTAATAAATAAATAATTTGGAATATAATAAACTATATTTATAATGCAGTTTCAATTTAGATAAACTTTCCAAGTTGTATATGAAAGCTGTTATTTTATTTTACTGATTACTCACTTGTATTCGAAATTCCTTTCATAGATTTTACTCCCAGCAGCTTGTTTTTACATTCACCATCCATAACAAAATGAGCCGTTAATGCAAGGTAGGAAATTTTAGAAAAATTTTCTGTCCATAGATCACATGTCTGGGCATAACCAATTTTTCGTATAGATAAGATCTCTGACTTAAGTTTTTCAAAGTTAATGGAATAACTATTCTCAACGTTTCTTTGTATTGTTGTTGGATGTGGCATTAAAGTTTCTATGTTAAGACTAGGTCCAAATTTATTACCTAGGGATAGCATTAACTTCGAATATTCTTTTAGTCCATTATCTTTTACTAAAGAGTAAGGACGAATGTCTCGAAGCACCCATTCGGTCATAACATCGGTACAAGTTTTTTTAGCCTCTTGGGTTGGTTCAATCACTTCATTTTCTTTTTCATTTTTTAATAATTCATAGCACTTGTGCTTATTTAAATTTGATTAAGCATTTTTATTATATTTGTATACATTTTTGCACATTCTGCATGCAACAATTAATTAGTTCAATATCATTTTCGTCTTTAATATATCCAAAGCAATCCCATATCTTGCTTCGCCCTTTCTTTTCAATAATTTTGTATATATTTGATAAAATCTTTTCTTTTATTTCACTGTTATTCATTTTAATACACGAATTTTATCAGTATTAATTTTTACATACAGCAACTAACAAAAGTTCACTTGTAAAATATATTATTTTCAATATATTTTCAAAAATAAAAAAAAATTCGTGTCACGAAACTGTTTTCGATATACAATGTGCGAAACAAACGTTTATTCACTTTCAAAATCAAATTTGCACTGACCTCAATTTAAATACATATATCCCAAAGATCTGCATGAATGAAAAATGCATTTTAAAAACAATTTCTTGGAAGGCAAATTGATGAATATGAGTTGGTTTCTTATTTTATTTCGCAATAATTGTCATGATGAATTTTTTTATAATCCATTCCAAAAACTGCATGGAAATATATCAATTCCTGTGAAAAATATTTCAAAAATGAATTTTCTTGGAAAATTGTTAAAAAAAAGGATATTTTTATTATGCGGTTTCTCGCGTTTTATTACCTGTAAGAAACACACACGCTTATCACGAATTTTTTTTATTACTTTCGAAAAAAAAACAGGCAAAAAAAAAACATAAAAATGAATTGTAAAATGGTATGTAAATATAGTGTACATAGGTACTATTCGAAAACCGCTACGAAGTTCCAAGAATGATAGAAAATAAAAAACTCTGTACCATTCAATAAACATTATTGCCCTTATTCATAAAAAATTAACCCTCTAACCTGCAAGAGTGCCTCAAGGCACGCATTATAAAACATCAATAAACTCAAAAAGTAATAAATTTTTTGTTGTTAAATTTTAACGGTGACTTTAGTAACATATCTGTTGACATTTCTCTCGAAGGTTGAAATGCATTCTGACATTTCGTTTTTGTTCTGTCAGCTGTTTTGTGAGAGAAGTAATAATTTTAGCACGTGGAATTTTGTCTGAAATTTTTGTTTTTGCGGGTTAGAGGGTTAAAGTAGACTTTAAATGTACTTTAAGAAAATTTTGTATGAACATTTTGTCTAAAAGCACACTTCAAACCTACTTTATTTTTTATGAATATGGTATATTAAACATAATGGAAATAAAAATAAAATTCTAATAATAATTTTTAACATTGTAAAATATAAAATTTTTGAAATAATCCTTTCCATCATGTGCCATGCGCATGATTTCCCGTTAGATGACGTCGTTTAACCCATGCAAAAGTTGCCTATTCCATGTACATAAGTATGTATATGTATGAAGTGATTTGACCAACATGAGCAGAAAATTAATTTTTGAATTTGGGATGGCGTAATCTTAATTCAATAATTCTTGTGAAATTCATATGCATAACAAATGCATTCACAAGTACACTTCTCAAAAATATCCAATGTATTAAAAAAGTCTCTTATTTTATTTTTATTGATATTTTAATAATTATTGATATTTATTTAGTCGGGCTCGAGTTCATTACATTTAATTTTCATTAAATTATTTTTACTGAAGGTAAAATTATTTTTTACTGAAGGTAAAAATAATTATTTAAGCTTTAAGTCTTTTTTTTCATATCAAAAAATAGTAACTTTATTTTTGATATTTCGCTACTTCTTTGTGTAGCATCTTCAGAAAAAAGTTTTTAATATCAAAAATAAAGTTACTATTTTTTAATAAAAAAAAGACCTAAAGCTTAAATAATTATTAAAATATTAATAAAAAACAAAAAAAGGTCAAATAAACTATAAGAAATAGTGTCTTATTTTCTCTTTTTCATAGAACATACATACCTACATATATATGTAAGTAAATAAAGAAAACAATACAAAACCTTACATACAAGAACGAATAAAGCCAACTCTTTCTTGTCTAGTGCCACACGAAAACAACATAACACAACAAATTTTAAAAATACTTATGGTTACAACCATGGTGAAATTAAATACAAGGTGACAGCATAGCGCCAGCTGATTATTTTTTGCTCTGTTCATGGTGAAATTGAAAATGTCAAAAAGTTGTTTACAAATAGTCAAAGTTTATATAAAAACGTTACAAAATTATTTTGTTTTTGAAAAATTGGGTTTTTTCGCCGTTTTATCTGCGTAAAATAGCTTAAAAGTGTTAAAAAAACTATATTATATTAAATAGTGTGTTTGTTTTTTGAGTAGTTTTACTAAAAGTGTTAGTTTTTTTCTGTAAATAATGTTATAAATGTTAAGATTCCTCTTTAAAAGTGATTTTTTTTTGCTGCAGGAAAATGCGTTGTTGCATCTTATGCCGTAAAAAAGGAGTATCTGGAAGTGATACTTTCTTTAAGGTTCCTCAAGACCCAAGAAAAAGAGAACAGTGGAGTAGTTATGCCAAAAGAATCTTACTCCAAGCAGCTTTATTTCCAATAAAGCCAGTTCGAGAACACACTAAATTTTTTTTTTATTATGTATATTTCCAATCTTTTATTTTACAATTTGAATAAAAATAAAAACTTTTTTGGAAGAATAAGACTGCATTAATTTTAATTAAAACATTATTATTAGAGGGTTCCTTAATGGTGGGCAAACTGAAAATAGCCTTAACCACATTAAAGTTGACCTCTTTGAGAGACATGTTGTACGCGTAGCGGGAATAATTAATTTCGGGTATATAGAAATCTGGATTTGATTTCTCCTGAAAACCTCTGGACAAACTTACGATAGGAAAACTAAAAAATAAAGTAGCCTGTATTAACAAAATTATACAAATCTGTTATGTTATGTTAATGGCCTCACTATTGGCATCATCAGGTAGGGGAGAAAAAGGTTGTGAATCTTCTTCATCACTGCTGGAAAAGTAATCACTTTCATCCTGTTTCAGAGGTAATTTCATAATTTTTATAGCAGCAGTCTTAATTGCCAATATATCAGCCAATTGTTCACCTTTCGAGCATACTGTTCGCGTGGCAAGAGGGAAACACAGATACGACTGTCTAGAATTTCCTCATTAATCAAAATGCCCCGAACAAAATCATTACGAGTTTCGAAATTGTTTAAGAAAATAAAATAAACAATTTTTCACTACTATTGTTTTCTGTTTTTATCCATGTTTGTATGTTTGTTTTCTTTATTTTATGCCAGATGTTTTTGACAGTAACGAAAGTATTACACAAACAAAAATGCCTGTTGTTCTTGCCTTGTTGTAATTGTTGTAGCAATGCTGTCACCTTGTATTTAATTTCACCATGGTTTCAACAGATATTTGAAAGCAAAAAAAAATCTACAACATACTCAATGCAATACAATAAAGAACTGTTTTTGTTTTTTAAAGTTTGTGTGTATGCAAAACCATACAATATTGGTTACACTCATTCTCTCATTTATATCCATAGTAACAGATATGTATATGGTATATTTGTTTTGACAATACAATAAGTTACACTCGTGCACGTCTTTAGTATGTACTTCTGATACTTAGCCTACGCTATAGTCTCGAGAAACTAAAAAACAACATCTTTATTGTTTAAGCAGTCTCTTATTTATTAATTTTACCACTTTCTTTCTCTTCTGTTGTTTAGTGAGTTATTTTGTTGATTTTTTCATACACTTTATTTTTTATATAACTCCATTTAATTAAACAGGTAGCGTTCATTCTCTTATTTATTATTAAGATTTAAAGATAAACTATATAAAACATATATTTAAAATCAATATCCTATGCTATGTTGAGTAATTTATTTTTGTATACTTAATTTGTTTAAATTTTTGTTCCTTGAAATGTCCTTAATAAATCCCAAACTTATATTCTGAAAATTCAATAATTAAAATGGAGTTTTGAAAAATCAACCAGTTTTGACCAAACTAGATAACGTTATGCTACGAGTTTTTTTGTCGAATATTTCTCAAAATTTATAAAATTTTTGTCCTGCGTTTCTTAATCAAGTAGTCTGAAACCCGTTAATTGTCGGTAGAATTTTTAATTACTACTTAAAAATTTGTCAACCAATGTTTTGTCTTTTATATCTTTCTGGCTGTACCCTGCGCGTCAATTAAAATAAATTTGAAAGAAATACATTACACAAATATTCAATTCATTTTAAATAATTTTATTCCTGAGGTTTAGTTATATGCTGTGAAAATGTCAGGAAGATCAGTCCAGCCTGACAGGTGTTGTTCAGCAAAAGATTGGCCGTGGAAGGCGGAGTGGATTAAAAAAATTTTAATTTACCCCGCCTTCAGTAAGATGTGGATACAATTTGTATGAAGTAAATATGTAAAAACGCATGCAGAAGCAATTAATCAATTAAAAAAAGTGGGCGTCTGAGTACCAACTCAGAAACCATCCCGGTCTCATGCACAACAACTTTGCCGAAGATCATCATATGATCAGATGCATAGTTTAGGAGTCTATAAAGGACATCATGGACCGAATATCAAACTGTTTAGGAGAATGGAAAACGATTTTATCTAAATCTTGTTGATTTTGGACGTGAGAAAAAGTATTTTACGCAGACAGACAGAGGGATAAAGCTCAATCGACTCAAAATTTCAGAAGTGTCCAGGGGTCAATGGATTAAGATCATTTGGGTCATCGCTAGCAGGACTTAAGGGTCTAGAGCTAAGGCACGATTCTATACGAGTAAGAATTGTAGAAAGCTCTTCAAATGTAAATTTCATGTCCGGTATCATTTTTTTCGAGGTGAGTTTTGAATGATTTTACACCGGCTTCCCAAAGACCGCATGTGTGGGCTCCAGGGGGAATAAATTTCCATTTAAGATTTTGATGACTATAATGATGGTTTACTTGATTCTAAAGAGGCTTTATGAATTCTAGACGATCTTTTCTGAGTAGTTCTGCTACTCCGACGAAATTTGTCCCATTGCGGGACATCCACGTCTTCCTAAGAAACGAGAAAATGCGGCTTCGAGTTATAAGGTAGCAATATTGGGTGGGTTTCATTGTAGGTTAATGCAGGTGATTGAGCGAGTCGTCCATTGGCTTTAATAATGCCATGGTTATCCATGAAGGGGTTTAAGGTTAAAAGATTGCTGTTTGGGGATATTTTTTGCTTAAGTTTCAAAAGTTTGTGCTCATCTGGAAAATGATTTAGTTGAGTCCATATGATGAGTCGATGTTTGACGAAATCTATTTCTTCTCGTAATTTCTGTAGAATATTCGCGAAGATGGGTTCGGTTGGTTCCAGTATTTCTCCAAAATCGTATGACATAAGCGAGCACTCGATAAGCGCGTGATAGGTCTGAGAATCGGTTTAATGGGTCTTCGCGTGTTATGGTTGTAATGCTTTTACATTTTTAACCATCATTTGGTCCACATTGAGTTTTATCCACATATCATACCCTTTGGTACCTCCACTAAGCAACTATTGGTCTACAATTAAACACATAATTTTGTTCACAAAGTGAAATCTAGAAACAATATTTTGTTTGCATCGGTTCATAATTTTGACATAGCCCCATACAAAGACCACTTCCGAAATTCACTTATTACAAAACCTACTATTAAGTTAAAATTCAACAGAAATAGTCCATACATATATAAAAATGGTGTAGTGTGAGTGCACACCATGATACACGCGCAAAGGAAATATGATAGCAATAATTTAACAAAAGAAAAATAAACAAAATAAAAGAACAAATGATCAAATAAAATAATGATATCATTGCAACTTTGCATAGTTAAAATAATAATAATATTTTATTGTATATTCAGCAAATATCACTCAGTACATTCAACTTAAGTTAAACTAAGGGTAAATGAAGAAAGTGATATTTGCTGACCACTTATTAATTAAGTATATAAGTCAAGTATAATTTAAAATAAAATCAGAGATAATCCAAATGCAGACATATTAACTTGTTTCTTTGTATTATTTCGGCTGGTGAGCTCTGACCAAAACACAACCCGTACAAACTGACAATAAATACAATTTAGACTTTACATGGCGATCCTGCCAAATTAAAATTTTTTGAGATCCTACCAAATTAAAATTTTTTGAGCTTCTGTCAAATTATAATTTTTTGAGATATTGCCAAATTACAATTTTTTGAGATCTTGCCAAACTAAAATTTTTTGAGATCCTGTAATAAAAATGAAATAAAAATTTTTTAAGATCCTACAAGATTAAAATTTTTTAAACTTTTTGAAATCCTGCCAATTAAATGAGCGACAAAGAAGAAATAGATACAATTTTTAAAAAAATGGGAAAACTTAATATACATACCAAGCACTTCCACTAGTAATGTACCAACACCAAAATCAGCAGGCCATAAACCTATTAAAATAGAAGAACACAAGAGGAGAAATAAAGGAATAATTACAGTAGAAGAAAAGCCTAAACCAAAAAAGAATAGAGGAGGAAGAAAGAGACGCTTCGAAAAATAATGCGCACTCTTGCAGAGAATAATCAACATCAGCCAGGGTTCTCACAAGAAGGAACTTATAAAAAAACTGAATAATTTAAGAATTACAGGATGGAAAAGTTAATAGATAAATAAAAGTATATAAGTAAATATTTTTAAATGAGAAAATTTAATATAACAAAAGAAGATAGAATCAGAACTATAATAGAAAATCTAAATGTAACCATGAGTATTGCGGATACCACCGTACAAGGACAAGCAAATGCTTATGCCATAAATAGAAATCAGATCACTTTAAGTATGGAAGTAATTTTAATTTTGTTAGTTATATTAATATTGATAGGATTTTGGAAGTTATTACAAAATTATATTAGGAAACAGATAGCACATAATGCTATCCAACATTAATATATATAATTAATCGTTTAAGTAAAAATTTGTTTTTCTCAAAAAGCATAATAAAAAGAATAATAACAAAAAAAATAAATGGAAAGCTTAATAGCAGAATTAACACAAATCCTTTAAGAGAGAATACGATAAAAGAGTTTTAGAAGAACACAGTGTGACAGAAACTACAACTATGTCAAACTTCAATGGCAAACAAGCCTCGGACACCATTCCGATCTTTGATGAAAAATCAAAGAATGTAGAAGTATTCCTTTCGATGGTAGAATTAGTATCCAGCGAACTAAATGTGTCAGGACAAATAAACCTGATAAAATACGTAACTGCAATGAAATTGAGTGAAAAAGTTAGAAACGTTTTGATAGTAGAGAATTTACCAACGACTTTGACTGAATTAAGGACTTCATTAATAAGAAATTTTAAACCAACTAAAACGGCAAGTATTTTGCATTCTGAAATTAGGAGTATGAGACAAAAAGGAAATGTAGAAAATTACAAGGAAAAACTAATCACATTAATTGCGGAACTCACAATGACTCAAATAGCGGATTTAGGGAACAACTCAAACGAAGTAGCAAAATCCACCGTCAGGACGATGAACGAGAAATTAGTTTTAGAAATTTTCCAAGAAGGATTGTATGAGAATATAAGAACTGCAGTAGTAGCCGCACAACCTAAGACGCGAATACAGGCATACGAAATCGCTAGCACACAGGAAAGATTACTAAAAATAAACGACAATTTAAATGTATTGCATATAAATAAGAATTACAGTAAAAATAAGAAAAGATTAATAATAGTAGCAATAATATGGGTTTCACTAATACACAGAGACCAAACTTCAATACACAATTTAATAGAAATAACTATGATAACAATAACAGAAATGTTAATTATAACAATAGAAATAACAGAAGTAACAATAGCAACTCAATGAACAGAAGCAATAGTAATGGCAATTTTAATAGGAACTATAATAATAATATTAGTAACAACAAGTTAATAACAATAACCGTAGGAGAAGCAATAATCGCAACGTATATAGCATAAAAGAACAGGGAAACATCCAATCCCTGGAGATTCAGAACGATTCTCCAAGAAGGGAAAATTAAAGATATATTCAATAAACAATAAAACATCAAATTTTATTTACCTAAAAGTTAAAAACATAAAGTATAAAATAACATTTCTGATAGACACAGGATCAGAAATATCATTATGCAAAGAAAATACAATTCGTAGTTATGAAAGAAATTTTGAGGATATTTGTAAACTTAAAGGTATAACAAGTGGTGATACACAAACATTAGGTTCAACAGACTTAGACATAGAAATTGAAGAACACTTTTTAAAACATAAAGTTTATTTAGTAGATAATGATTTCCCGATTGAAACAGATGGAATACTAGGAATAGATTTTTTCCACAAATATAATTGTAAAATAAATTATGACACACATACCATAAATATCTGCACAGATGATGAGATCATAACACTTCCCATAGAAATTTGTACAAAAAAGATATGTAACATAATAATTCCGCCCAGAAGTGAAAAAATAGTACTAGTAAATATTAATATTAGTGAAGATAGTGTTGTGTAGTAGAGAAATAGAGTACGGAGTTTTTGTGGCAAACACAGTTATACCTAAAGCGGACACGTCATATAAAAATACTAAATACATTAGAGGTCCCAGCACGTCTATCACTACTAAAAATTTCAACAATCCCTTTAACACACTACAATGTGTATAAATCTACACCTCAAAATAACATATATTCAGAACAAAGATTTCAAAAATTACTTAATACAATAAATTTCCAAAATTTCGAAGAAGAGAACAAAGATGTTATATACAACATTTTAAGACAATATCAGGAAATATTTCATCTTGAAGGAGAGCAATTAACAACAAATAATTATTACAAACAGAATATAGATTTAAATGACAACTCTCCGACATACATAAAAAATTACCGCCTACCACAGACACAGACTGTTAAAAGACAATATTATAGAACCTTCAATTAATCCATATAATTCACCTTTACTAATAGTATCAAAGAAGGGACAAGAAGATATAAAAAAGTTGCGATTGGTAGTAGATTTCAGGTGTTTAAATAAAAAAATAATCGATGATAAATTACCTTTAACTAAATTAGAAGATGTATTAGATAAGCTTGGAAGAGCCAGATATTTCTCAACATTAGACATGACCAGTTCTTTCCATCAAATAGAACTAGAGCCATCGTCAAGACCTCTTACAGCTTTTTCAACACCCAAAGGTCATTTCCAATACACTAGGTTACCATTTGGATTAAAAATATCATCGAACAGTTTTCAGAGAATGTTAACCATAGCCTTATCTGGTTTGGACTCCAAAGCATTTTTATACGTTGACGATATAATTGTTTTTGGATGTACCCTAAACCACTGCAATGAAAACCTTGTTAAAGTATTTGAAAGGCTAAAACAATACAATTTAAAGCTGAACGCAGAAAAATGTTGCTTTTTAAGACCGGAAGATCTAGGACATCTAATTACTAAAAATGGAATCAAAACTGATCCATCAAAGCACATTGTAATAGAGAAGTACACAATACCACAAAACGCAGATGACGTTAGGAGATTCGTAGGTTTATACCAGATTTCGCCAAAACGTCCTCTTGTCTAAACAATTTATTAGGAAAAAGGGTTTTTTTGATTGGACAGAAGAATGCCAAAAAGCATTCGAAACACTAAAGAAAAAATTAATCAAATAGGAGCAATTCTATCACAAGGTCAGATAGGTAATGATTTACCTATATTATACGCGAGTAGAACATTAAATAGACACGAAAAGAATAAATCCGTTATTGAGAAAGAATGATTGTGTATACACTGGGGAATACAATTTTTTAGACCATATCTTTATGGAAGAAAATTTACTGTTATCACAGACCATAGACCACTTATAGCATTGTTTACACATAAGAACCCATCCTCAAAATAAACTAGAATAAGACTTGAATTATCGGAATATGATTTCGATATAATATACAAAAAAGGGACAAATAACACAAATGCGGATGCATTATCACGCATTGAAATAGATTCGAAAGTATTGAAAGACATGATTCTTACTATATTGATGAAAAAGAAAAGAAAACTCTGGCAATAACACGTAGCATGGTCAACCAAAACATTGATAATAAAAAACGCTAGAAATGAAGAAAATAAGAATGAAGACGGTATATCTCATAAGGGGACTGATCACCTCCATATGTGGGAATGCACGCCAAGAAATGATATCAAGAAGCTTCAAAGAATAAGATTTATTTATTATAAAAAGCTGCAGCAAGAAGATGAATTTAATAATGGAATTAGGTGCACATTTGGTAATAGGAGTGAAAATCCAATGTTTTCAGAAACATCAACGGAGAAACTTTTATTGGAAAACCAACCGAACGGAAGATTAGATGATCAAATTACGCGCCTATACTATGGTAAAAGCGAAAATCCCATGTTCTCAGAAACATTTATGGAGAAACTTTTACTTAAATTGCGTAAATTGATGGACATTTCGGAATAAGAAAGACACTATCAAAATTAAAACAAAGATTCATATGGAAAAATATGAATAAAATGGTGAAAGATTATGTGAGGACATGTAAATCATGCCAAAAGAACAAACAGATTAAATATACAAAAGAACCCCTTGCTATAACAGAGACTCCAACAACTAGTTTTGACATTGTCGTAGTAGACACAGTCGACCCTTTAAGACCTTCAAACAATTATAGGTATATATTGACGATGATGTGCGAACTAACAAAATATGTAATTGCTACTCCTATAGAATCTAAGGATGCAAAATTAATAGCTAAGGTTTTAGTAGAAGAACTAATTCTTAAGCATGGTATATTCAATGTTATCAAAACGGACAGGGGTACTGAATTTACAAATGAGATATTGAGAGAAGTTTGTGAATTATTGAAAATAAAACAAAACTTTTCTACCCCTTACCATCACGAAACAGTAGGAACAATAGAAAGAAATCATCGTGTCCTAATTAAATATTTTTTGAATTTCGTGAAAGATGATAATTGGCATGAATGGATACCATATTTTACATTCGCATTCAATACAACTCCTAATGTCGACACAGATTATTCACTATGTAAGTTAATATTTGGTAAACTTCCACGTTTACCAGGTGAATAATTATCAAATTCTACAAAAATTTACAATTATGACAATTATTCCAACGAACTAAGAGCTAGACTTATGGCCAGTTTTCAACTTCATATTTAAATACGAAATTAGTTAATTTTTACTTAAACTTAAGTTGTATTTAAATACGGTTTCATGTTTTCAGTCTAAAATTAAGTTTGATATTTAATTATGATAAAAGTATGGTAGCACTATTAAATATGAAAAAAATATAAACAACTTTTTCATTTAACATTTAAACTAAATATGAAATTAGTTTACAAATTGTTGTAATCTAAATCGACAAAAGCTGCATCATTCATGTCCTCTTCATCTAAATTCATTGTTTTAGTTTATATTGATAATAATAAGCACAATGTTTATTAAATATTTTTATCAAATATTAAAAAAAAATTCAATGCGAAATTTTCACAACTTGCAGAACTGTCAAAATCATATGGTAGTATGAAAAACTTAAGTTGTATTTAAATGGAAGTAGTCAGTGATTTAAGTTCTATTGATATATTATATGTAAAAATGAATTTTGTATTTAAACAGAATTTAAGTTTAAACACACTTTAATTTTTAAGTTAAAAACTGGCCGTCAGTCATTCATTAAATAGAGCTAGAGAGATAATTCTAGATGTAAAAACAAAAAGAAAATTAGTATCAGAAAATAAGAAAAATAGTATAGATCTTAAAGTAGGTGATTTAGTCTAAGTAAGAGTAGAAAATAGAAGAAAATATGAACCTCCTTACAAAGGCCCATATAAAATTTTAGATATAGATGACTTAAACGTAATAATAGAAATAGATAAATCTAAAGTAAAATGTTTACACAAGAACAATCTAAAAAAGTTTGTATTTTAATATTTTCATTATATACATTTTTAGACACTAAAAACCAAAATATTTCTTAAGTATTTTTTTGTAAAGCAATAAACTATAAGAATCAAATGTTTTATTTTAATAATACCCAAACTAAAAAGGGTGAGGGTGTAGTGTGCGTGCTATAATTGTACACATCATTATGTGTGCTATAAATGTGCAATATGAGAGCATTAAATTAACAAAATAAAAGAACAAATGGTCAAATAAAATAATGCTATTATTGCAACTTTGCATAGTTAAAATAATAATAATATTTTATTGTATATTCAGCAAATATCACTAAGTAAATTCAACTTAATTTAAACTAAGGGTAAATGAAGAAAGTGATATTTGCTGACCACTTATTAATTTAGTATACAAGTCAAGTATAATTTAAAATAAAATCAGAGATAATCCAAATGCAGACATATTAACTTGTTTCTTTGTTTTATTTCTCAAATAAGAGCGTTTTGCCGCTCACTTAAATCGGCTGGTGAGCTCTGACCAAAACACCTGTACAAACTGACAATAAATACAATTTAGACTTTACAATGGTCCATCTCAATATGATGGTGATCGGTCCATATTTGACCGTAGCCCCCATATAAAATCCAGTTCCGAAAATCACTTAATTGTCCATAAATCCCTTACAAAACCAAGTATTAAGTTGAAATTCAACACAAATAGTCCCACAAAATATATTTAAATCTAATATCTTCATATTTGACCGTAGCCTCCATATAAATCCTACTTTGCATAAATCTCTTATAAAAACCAATAAGAAGTGTAAATTCTACACTAGTAATCCGTATACACATTTAAATCGTCGTACCAAATTTCATAATGATCGGTCCATATTTGACTATAGCCCCATATAACGTCGAGTTCCTAAAATCACTTAAGACGCGCTTAAATGCCTTATAAAACACTATCAAGTTAGAATTCAACAGAAATATTTATTATATATGTATGGACTATACATATATAATAAATATGATAATCAGGTTATATATGACCGTAGCCCCCATTAAAGTCCACGTCTAGAAATCACTTAAATGAGCTTAAAACTTTTTTAGCATCAGCAGCAAGTTTAAATTCGACAGAAATAGTTAATATATATGTATATATAATTCGTCGCTCTAATTTTAATGATGATGATTGGTCCATATTTGACCGTAGCCCCCATTTACTTCCGGAAATTACTTAAATGCGCATAAATCGCTTATAAATCTATATAATATTTGATTTTGTGGGGGTATATAAGGTTCGGCACCGTATTCATAAAAAATAAAGTAGGTTTGCAGTGTGCTTTTAGACAAAATTTTCATACAAAATTTTCTTAAAGTACATTTGAAGTCTACTTTAATTTTTTATGAATTAGACCGTTACTTGTTTCTTTTGAATGACACCAGTTTCTATTTTATGTTTCTGTTACTTTTCTTCTTATGGGACACTGCATAAAATAAGCTGTGAGCCACTGTAAATTCATATATTTTTGCTCTGTAAAAATGTTGTTAAAAAATCAATGTTTCCTCTATTTTGAAATATAAAACAATTATACATATTTTTATTCCAAAATCGCAATTTTGAAACGCAGCTTCGTTCATGTATTATGATTATGCATTAATATTTATTCTTTACTTGTTGAACGCATAAATTACTGATATGTTTATTTTGCAACTTGATTTTACTATAAAATAATTATAAGGCGCAGATTCATTATGAATGTGATGGAAATCGAAATCGAAAACGAATCAGTTTTGGAAATACATTTGAATACATTTAGAATCTATTTTGTAAAATTTTGTTTTCTCTTTAGTAGCCCAATATCTTTATATTTTATGTGATACAAGTTTTTCAATACAGAAATATTACGAAAAAATTGACTTTTAAAACTCATTCGTTTTCGTTATCGATTTTCATCACATGCCTGATACTACATATTAGAAAATGGTGGATTCCTTTTAAGCAGTACAATATATTGTTTAAATTGTCCGGCCTTTTGAAAATAAATTGTCCGTCAACTAACACGAATAAGTAATATCAAGAAATAAATATTACACCTCAATTTTTTAGGATGTGTAATCGCCATAGAAGAATTATGATATCGGGGAAAGCTATTACAAAAAACAACTTAATGAATTAGACAACAAAGCAGGATGCAACAGGTATTGAATTATACTAAATATGTATTTTTTATAAGAGTCTAACCAGAAATGCAGATAATAAAGGCATAGTTTAAACTGCTACTATATTAGTAAAAAAATTGCAAAATATTTCATAATTTTAAAGCAAAACTATCAAAATATTTCAAAAAAAATAATATTTAACTTTTTACATACAAACTATTAACCAATGCCATATGTACATATGTATATGCGTAAACTCATGATAGAAATATTTCTTGCAGTTATTATCAGTGGCAGATTTAGGCCTGCTTCCTTCCTAGGCATTCTTTTTATACCCTACACCACCATAGTGGAGAGGGTATATTGGATTTGTGCTGATGTTTGTAACGCTCAGAAATATTGGTCCAACACCCACCTTAAAGTATACCGATCGACTCAGACTCACTTTCTGAGTCGATTTAACGATGTCCGTCCGTCCGTCCGTCTGGCTGTCCATGTAAAGCTTGTGCGCAGAGTACAGGTCGCAATTTTGAAGATATTTCGATAAAATTTGGTGCATGATATTTTTTCGGCCCAGGGATGGATGGGATTGAAACTGGTGGAAATCGGTCCATTATTTCACCTAGCCTCCATTTTACCAGTCATAAATCTTTGAGTTACGCAAGTATGCAAACAAAATTTACCGCAGATGAGTAATAAATGAAGCTTAAGCACATCTACAAATTTCGTGAAGAAAAAGGCCCACTTCCAAAAATCACTTTAAAGAGCATAACTCTCTCAAAAATGTTGGTATCCAAATAATATTGCACGAAATATATATCTCATATGCGTACAAATTATATGGTTTACTCTTATGATAATCGGTCAATAATTAGTCGTAGCTCCCATATAAGGCCCACTTCCGAAAATCACTTAAAAGCGCATAACTCTTTTAAAAATGTTGGTATTTGAATAATATTGAACACAAATATATTTAATATGTATACAACTAATACGGTACAATTTTATTATGATCGGTCCATAATTAGTCGTAGCTCCCATAAAAGGCCCACTTTCGAAAATCGCTTAAAATAGCATAACTCTCTTAAAACTGTTGGTATCGAAATAATATTGAACACAAATATGTTTCGTACATATACATATAACATGGTAGAATTTTATGACGGTCGGTCCATTATTTGTCGTAGCTCCCATATAAGGCCCACTTCCGAAAACCACTTTAACGACCATAAATTTCTTAAAAATGTTGGTATCCAAATAAAATTCGACACAAATAAGTTTCTTGTATAAAGAAATGATGACACCTAATTTTATAATGTGTGAGGCTTTCGTTTTCATTTTTAAACTGTACA
Source organism: Bellardia bayeri (assembly GCA_950370525.1). Classification (NCBI taxonomy): domain Eukaryota; kingdom Metazoa; phylum Arthropoda; class Insecta; order Diptera; family Calliphoridae; genus Bellardia; species Bellardia bayeri. Next base: position 33,765,677 of record OX493267.1, read on the forward strand.
ATATTGGTACTTTTAAATTTTTGTATTTTTTTTAACACATGTGCCTTGAAATTAGTTTAGAAAAAAAAAATAAAATATTATGGTCAGAAAAAAAGGAAATCGAAAAAGTTTTGGGGTTGAAGAGTTGTGTGAAAATTAAAACGGTGTTAAAAAAATTGAAAGAAAGAATAAGAAATAGAAAAATTTATTTAGTAAAAATACAAATATTCGAATTGTGTCATTTTGTTACTGGATTTTTGGACGGTCTCGCATTTACCACCACAGGCTCCGTGTTCTGTAAAGGGACGACGACCTGTATATTATTTGTTTTTTTTTTATATCACTATCTTTTGGAAGTTGGAGTTTATGTTGATTTGTGAATCGTGGAAGAAACAGACATTCATTATCAACCCACTAATTCTTCCATTTCAATTTGTGAAACCCAAACCACAAGAATATCAAGAATTGTTCAACCAACTATCCTGATTTGTGGCCTATTAACTGCATTAAGAACAATTTATACTGTGTTTCCATTTTTTTTTGTTTTACCAAGCAAAAGACGTCATTGTAGTTAAGATTTAACTACGCAAAATACCTACGACCAAATTCACCGGAAATTGTACCAAAAAGTCACCACTTAAACATTTTATAAATTACCTATATATTCCTATATATAATTTGTTTTTTTAATTTCATTTAATGTGACATAAATTACAAAATTATTAAACATATTATTTTCATAAATTTTCTTATTTTTAATTTTAATGTTTTTCTTTTGCTGTTCATTTTGAATTTTGTTGTCAGTAAAGTTTTTTTTATTATTTTTGTTATTAACATTAAATACAGTATACACACTACTTCATAACATAACATTGCAACATTGAGTGATTATTTAATTAACTTTCAAAATGAGCATAAACTCAAGTTTCCGAGAGACAACAGGCCTGGAGTCATCGCTGGATAAATAATTGGTGAGTTATTTAACATTAATTTTTTTTAAATTTTCACTCTAAGACAAAGTCACATACATAAAATTAAAAGCAAATCCAAAATTGACACAAGTATTGTTTGATGTCATTTGCATTAGATTTTAATTGTATACATTATACATAAACATTTAACTTCATGTTGATAAAATAGTTTTATTCATGTTATTAACACATTTTTTTTTTATTTTAACATATTAACTAAATATAATAACAGCAGGTTTGTTTTATGTTAACAACATATTCGTTTTATATTAATAATATAATTTCTTTTAACACAATTTCATGTTAAAGAATGAATGTAAAAAGTTTTAACTCTTTTACCTTTTTAATTTCGTAATGTTGGTAACACACTGTTTCATTTTATGTTAATAACATTAATTATAAAAAATTTTAATATTGATTTTTTTTTTAATAATAACACACACTTAAAATACTTAAATTTATTAGTAGTCAATATTTTGTTTATTATTATTAATTATGTTTTGTTTTAATGAAATAAAATGTTTATATTCAAAATGAATTGCTAAACTGTTTATATCAAATTTCATGAAAGGTTAAGGCATATTTACCTATATTTACGCATTAGGGTTATCTGAGAATTATAAACATAGATAACAAGGTCGGGTGGGTAATGATTTTTAAAAGGGAATCGACGTCAATTTCTCTTTAACTAAGCTTCCTCTTTATTTTTTTTTGTCGACTTGGATTTATAGCTACCTAATTTTAAATGTGTAGTGAACACTACTGATTCAATAGGGACAAGAACCAACCCAATTTCCATGAGCACGACCGGTATGAAAGGTAGCATAGTTCCTTGAGAATTAGGGCCTTGAGTGGTTTGTTTCGTTACATAAATTTAAATGGCGCCCAACGTGGGGCATCGGCAAATGCTTTTAACATTCATATGTTATCAATATTTAATTTCTCATAATTACATCTCATTATGCTGATGCTTTCATAAACAAATATCTAATTTTCGTGAAGTCGAATTATTTTTTTTTATTTATTATTTTTTTTTTAATTGTTAAATGTTGTTGGAGATTTTTAATTTTGGAAAAAATTTCAAAATTTTACTCACATTATTTGACATTATTCTTTTGTTTAAATTTTTTTTTGTGTTTTGATGTTCAATTTTGTGGCGACATGTGATTGAGATTTTGATTTTTGGAATTTTCCGATTTCGTACTCTCACATTAGCTGCATAATTTTTTTTGTTTTAGTTAAGAATATTAAGAATTGAGATTTTTACATTGATATTTTAGGATTTTACGTATGTATATTCATTTTGAATATTTTTTTTTTGTTTGAGTGGAGCTTAGTTCTGTTTAGCAACAACTTTTTATTTTGCCTTAACTTAGTAGTGAAAATTTAATATTCTTTGATTTTTGACGTTTTTATTAATATTAATTTAAAATGCCACTTACGAGAAGTCGCGATAATCTTTTGAATGTAGATGAACCAGTGAATTGTAGTTTCACAATTCCTGTAGACGATTCCCCTCCAGTTCCTAGTATATCTCAGGGACGTTCAAAAGGCAAGGCACCCCAATCTGGTAGTAGTCGTACTACTACATCTCATAATAAGGATAATGAACAATTGAGGCTGATAGTTTCGAATTCGATGGCTTCATTTCGTGGTGAAATGACTGAATTTATTAGAACTGAACTAAGATCTCTGGTACCGAACATGAATTTAAGTAGTACTAATTCTAATTTAACTAATACATGCCCTCGTGAAAACAATTCACCAAATACTTCTCCTAGAACTAATTGTTCTCAAGAACCTTTTGTTGGGGAGAAAATTTCTAATATTATTCGCAACTGGCGGGTAAAATTTTCTGGATGTGACGACCAAATGACTGTAGATGAGTTTATTTATCGTATAAACGTGTTGACTACCAATAACTTAAACGGAGACTTTGAACTTTTGTGTAGACACGCTCACGGTTTATTTTAAGGCAAAGCCTTGGATTGGTACTGGCGTTATCATCGACATGATAATGAATTGGACTGGTTTACTTTAGCAAGGGTTTTACGGGATCAGTATAAAGGAGATTACAATGACTTTGATATTATGGAAGACATACATAGACGTAAACAACGACCGAATGAAAGTTTTGATGACTTCTACGACTCTATTTCGGCCATGGCAGATAGATTGAAAACCCCAATTTCGGATGCAAACTTATGTGCTATATTGATTCGAAATCTTAGAAATGAGATCAGACATGAACTTATTCATTTTGATATTTCTAGAATAGATCAACTTCGTCGGGAAGTTAAACGACACGAGAAATTTATGAAGGATATTGATGGTCATGATACTCGGAAACAAACAAGAGGGCGTGTAAGCGAAATGGTAATACAGAATTTAGAATCAAATAGTGAATCGGACATTTGTGCAGTTAAAGCTGACAATAAGTGCTGGAACTGCGATAAGACGGGACATAATTTTTATTATTGTCTGGAAATAAGACGAATATTTTGTTATGGATGTGGTGCGAAGGACACCTTTAGACCTACTTGTTCGAAATGTAAAGGACAACAGGGAAACGACCAGAAGGATGTCCGTCGGAAATAACTCGGACATCCGCAAATAATGAAACATGTAATCCTAAATTAACAAATTTTTGCAATAACAAACTTGAACACCCATTATTAAGACCCTACCATGTGCGATTAATTGAATACCAAAAGGCTCGTGAAAGGATATTTGGTAAATCTTCTAAAACGAAACGCTCTACTGCACGTATTCGTGATTATTATCAAAGACTGAAATCGTTGCGATCTTGGGTAATCTCTCCTATTATTTCACAGGATGATGATAGTAGACCTTTTATAAATTTGAAAGTAGGTGACAGAACATACTTGGCACTACTAGACAGTGGGGCAAATAGAAGTGTAATTGGTGGAGCTTTGGTTTCTGATGTACAGCAAATGGAAAATTTTAGAAAATACAATGGAAATGTAAGAACCGCAGACGGACAAAGACAGAATATTTTAGGATCAGTAATACGGACGGTGTCTTTTCAAGGACAAACGAAATCGATTGACTTTTTATTAGTACCATCTATAAAGCAAGATATGATATGTGGTTTCGACTTTTGGACTCAGTTTGGTTTAAAAATTTCTGTTCCTGAAATTGCAGAAATTGAATTAGGCGAATCTGAACCTGACAAGCTCATATTAACACCGATACAAAAGCTACAACTAAGCAAAGTAATTGCATCTTTTCCAAATTCGGAGACAGAGGGTTTAGGGTGCACAACTTTGATTGAACACGAAATAGACACAGGAGATGCAAAGGCAATTAAGCAGAGATATTACCCAATATCTCCTGCTTTAGAAAAGAAACTTTGTTCAGAATTGGCCCGAATGCTCTTACTAGGTATCATAGAAGCTCCTAACTCTCCCTGGTCTTCTCCGACAGTGGTGGTTATAAAACCGGATAAAGTTAGGATGTGTGTGGACAGTAGGAAACTTAACTCTGTGACTATAAAGGACGCTTACCCAATACCGAACATTGACGGAATTTTAGCGAGACTTCCTTCTGTTTACTGCATTTCAAAAATTGATTTGAAAGATGCCTTTTGGCAAATAAAACTTAAGGAAAGCTCAAGACCAAAGACAGCTTTTACAGTCCTAAATCGGCCATTGTACCAGTTTAAAAGAATGCCATTTGGACTATGCAATTCACCGCAAACGTTGTGCAGACTTATGGATATTGTGATTCCGTATCAATTAAAAACACATGTTTTCGTGTACCTAGACGACCTTTTAATAGTTTCGACAAACTTCGACGAACATTTGACACATCTTATGGAAGTGGCAACACAATTGAGAAAGGCAGGTTTGACAATAAATGTTAAAAAGAGCAGTTTTCTCAATAAGGTGAAATATCTTGGATATGTCGTAGGGAATGGGACATTACAAGTGGCCGATGAAAAAGTTAGGGCAATACGAGACTTTCCAGTACCACAATCTATCCGACATTTAAGACGTTTTTTGGGAATGACAGGGTGGTACCGACGGTTTATTCAGAACTATTCCACAATAACATTCGCACTGACTGAATTATTGACAAAAAAGAAAGGTTTTAGGTGGACTGATGAAGCTCAGGTGGCTTTCAATGAATTAAAAAATAGACTGACGTCTGCACCATTACTTGTTCATCCTAATTATGATAGACCATTTATTTTGCAATGTGATGCCAGTACTTAGGGTATAGGTGTAGTATTGGCGCAGAAGGACGATAATGGGTCAGAGAGACCTATTGCATTTATGTCCCAGAAGTTAAACAAGGCACAACGTAATTACACAATTACGGAACTTGAGTGTCTGGCTGTGGTGATGGCAATAAAGAAATTTAGGCCATATATTGAAGGTCAGGAATTTACAGTGGTGACCGATCACGCGAGTCTTGAATGGCTCATGAGTCAAAGAGATTTATCTGGTAGGCTGGCAAGATGGTCCTTGAAGTTACAAGGATTTAATTTTAATATAGAACACCGAAGCGGGAAGGATAATGTAGTACCAGATACTTTGTCTCGTGCCCATGAAGGTGAAATTTTTGTAGACTCGCTAGATATTGTTACATTACCTTCAATTAATTTAGATTCAGAAGCTTTCGATAGTGCTGAGTACGCCAAACTTAGGGACGATTGTATTTCATCTGAGTTACCAGATTTTAGAATAATTGATAAATATATTTATAAAAGAGTAAATTTTTCTGCAGGTGAATTGGATGAATCAGAATCTTGGAAACTTTTTGTGCCCTATGAGCTACGTTGCGATATTATCTATTCCGCACATGATACACTTACTTCTGCGCATGGTGGTATAGCCAAGACTTTGGAAAGAATAAGACGTTATTTTTATTGGCCAGGACTTGTAACGGATGTGAAAACTTACATTTTAAATTGTGAATTGTGCAAGACGTCAAAGACCCCGACAATGACATTAAGACCACCATTGGGTAAGATGGTTACGAGTGAAAGACCTTTCCAACGTTTGTACATATACCTAATTGGACCATTGCCCAGGACAAAATCTGGACACATTGGTATACTAATAGTTTTAGACCATTTTTCTAAATTCACATTTTTAAAACCTTTAAAAAAGTTTGTTTCTAAACAAATAATAAATTATTTACGGACGGAAATTTTTTGCTGTTACGGTGTGCCTGAGATAATTGTTTCTGACAACGGCTCTCAATTCAAGAGCAAAGATTTTGAAAATTTTTTAAAGAAGAACGGAATTGATCATATATTAACTGCTTTCTACAGTCCTCAATCAAATGCCAGCGAAAGAGTAAATCGCTCAATTAATGAGGCATTGCGAAGCTATGTTAGGGATGACCAAAGGGAATGGGATTTGTATATACCAAGTATCAATTGCTCATTGCGGAATAGTATACACCAATCTGTAGGTAGAACACCATACCAGATAGTTTTCGGACAGAATATGCTTACTCATGGAAAAGACTATTCAATATTACGTAAATTGAAAATTTTGGCTGAGACAGACTCTTTTGTGGAACGACAAGATGAATTTTCATTAATTCGTGACAAAATTAAGCTTAATATGCGTCATACATACGATAAGAACGCACGGACATACAATCTACGATCCCGTACAAAAGAATTCACTGTAGGAGAGGAAGTATACAGACGGACATTTAACCAAAGCTCTAAGTCAGACTATTTTAATGCAAAACTTGCTCCAGTAGGGATAAAAGCTAAAGTTCTACGGAGACTTGGTCAGGTGTACTATGAGTTACAGGATCTTGAGTCTGGGACTAAGGGAACGTATCATGCCAAGGACATATGGGAGTAAAACTGCAAAATGAAATTTTTTTTATGCCTTTTCCAGCTTCAGTTTTGTAAATATGATTATAAAACTGTATCTGTTTTGTGAGGCTTTCGTTTTCATTTTTAAACTGTACAATATTGGTACTTTTAAATTTTTGTATTTTTTTTTAACACATGTGCCTTGAAATTAGTTTAGAAAAAAAAAATAAAATATTATGGTCAGAAAAAAAGGAAATCGAAAAAGTTTTGGGGTTGAAGAGTTGTGTGAAAATTAAAACGGTGTTAAAAAAATTGAAAGAAAGAATAAGAAATAGAAAAATTTATTTAGTAAAAATACAAATATTCGAATTGTGTCATTTTGTTACTGGATTTTTGGACGGTCTCGCATTTACCACCACAGGCTCCGTGTTCTGTAAAGGGACGACGACCTGTATATTATTTGTTTTTTTTTTATATCACTATCTTTTGGAAGTTGGAGTTTATGTTGATTTGTGAATCGTGGAAGAAACAGACATTCATTATCAACCCACTAATTCTTCCATTTCAATTTGTGAAACCCAAACCACAAGAATATCAAGAATTGTTCAACCAACTATCCTGATTTGTGGCCTATTAACTGCATTAAGAACAATTTATACTGTGTTTCCATTTTTTTTTTTTTACCAAGCAAAAGACGTCATTGTAGTTAAGATTTAACTACGCAAAATACCTACGACCAAATTCACCGGAAATTGTACCAAAAAGTCACCACTTAAACATTTTATAAATTACCTATATATTCCTATATATAATTTGTTTTTTTAATTTCATTTAATGTGACATAAATTACAAAATTATTAAACATATTATTTTCATAAATTTTCTTATTTTTAATTTTAATGTTTTTCTTTTGCTGTTCATTTTGAATTTTGTTGTCAGTAAAGTTTTTTTTATTATTTTTGTTATTAACATTAAATACAGTATACACACTACTTCATAACATAACATTGCAACATTGAGTGATTATTTAATTAACTTTCAAAATGAGCATAAACTCAAGTTTCCGAGAGACAACAGGCCTGGAGTCATCGCTGGATAAATAATTGGTGAGTTATTTAACATTAATTTTTTTTAAATTTTCACTCTAAGACAAAGTCACATACATAAAATTAAAAGCAAATCCAAAATTGACACAAGTATTGTTTGATGTCATTTGCATTAGATTTTAATTGTATACATTATACATAAACATTTAACTTCATGTTGATAAAATAGTTTTATTCATGTTATTAACACATTTTTTTTTATTTTAACATATTAACTAAATATAATAACAGCAGGTTTGTTTTATGTTAACAACATATTCGTTTTATATTAATAATATAATTTCTTTTAACACAATTTCATGTTAAAGAATGAATGTAAAAAGTTTTAACTCTTTTACCTTTTTAATTTCGTAATGTTGGTAACACACTGTTTCATTTTATGTTAATAACATTAATTATAAAAAATTTTAATATTGATTTTTTTTTTAATAATAACACACACTTAAAATACTTAAATTTATTAGTAGTCAATATTTTGTTTATTATTATTAATTATGTTTTGTTTTAATGAAATAAAATGTTTATATTCAAAATGAATTGCTAAACTGTTTATATCAAATTTCATGAAAGGTTAAGGCATAGTTATCTGAGAATTATAAACATAGATAACAAGGTCGGGTGGGTAATGATTTTTAAAAGGGAATCGACATCAATTTCTCTTTAACTAAGCTTCCTCTTTATTTTTTTTTGTCGACTTGGATTTATAGCTACCTAATTTTAAATGTGTAGTGAACACTACTGATTCAATAGGGACAAGAACCAACCCAATTTCCATGAGCACGGCCGGTATGAAAGGTAGCACAGTTCCTTGAGAATTAGGGCCTTGAGTGGTTTGTTTCGTTACAAATGGTCGGTCCACAATTAGTCGAAACTCCTATATAAGACCCTCTCCGTAATTCAATCTTAAATCTTTTAAACGTATTTATATCGAAATAAACTTGAATACATATAATATTTATATTCACAGATATCATGACACTAAATTTTCGGATGATCGGTCCACAATAGGTTATATCTCCCATATTACGTACATTTCTGAAAAAATGTTTTATACATATACTGGGTGTAGGGTATTATATAGGCGGGCTTGGCCGACTATACTTTCTTACTTGTTTTGATTATACAAAAGTGATAATAAAAAACCATATAATTTTTAATTATTGTGTATTAATTTTTATTAATTTAGATACACATACGTTTTTCAATTCACATGTACTTATACATATACATATGTCTTATCAGTCTTACTTTTCATAGATATTTAAAATTTTGTTTATAATTTGCAAACAAAAAATTTGTAGAATCTTGGAGTTGATAATGTAAATGAATGCATTCATTTGGTAATGTCTCTTCTAGATCACCAGGATAATTTTAGGCGAGTTTATTTGCTTGACTTTTTAACTCAGTTGTATCTATTTTATATAAATTATCAAAAAAGCTGAAGTTTACAAAAACTGTAAACTCAGAGTAACCAAAATGGAATAGAAAATATTTGTACGAAAATTTTCTTTATTATCATATAATCCTGAACTCCAGATAGCGCTTTGGCTTTTTCTTCAAATTGTTTATTTCTCATATCCTGAAGAAATGAGGCTAGAGAACCGTAAATTTGGATAACAGATGATAAATCAGCGTGTGATCCCTGTAGTTTCTTACTAGCAGCATTAAAACGGTCTAAAATTACATTTCAAACAATGACTAGAATAGTTAATTCTAGATGCTGTAATTTAAAACAAAACTTAGCCAAATCAATTTTCGAAATTGAATTGCTTTACATTCTTTTACCTTAAAATTTTGGCGCCCTTCAAATTATGCCGCCCTAGGCCTAGGCGTAAATCCACCACTGGTTATTATAAAAATATTTTGCCATATAAAATAATTCCACAAAATAAAAATTTTTCATTTGCAATTTTTTTTTCAAAAATTTCAAATTAATTTCTTTGTTTGATATTGCGAGTGCACTGTATAAAAATATTTTACTACAAAAACATAAACCACACAAACAAATTACAAGTAAAATACACAAATATGGCACAAGAAAACTGTTTGTTTTTATACCCTTCATCTCCATGAGAAGGGTATATATAAGTTTGTCATTCCGTTTGTAATTTCCACAATATAATTTTCCGACCCTATAAAGTATATTAATTCTGGATCCTTATAGATAGCGGAGTCTATTAAGCCATGTCCGTCTGTCTGTTGAAATCAATTTTTTTGAAGTTTCCGATATCTTCGGCATCAAAATCTTCAATAATTCTGTCAGACATGCTTTCGAGAAGTTTGATATTTAAAATCAGCAAAATCCGTTGATAAATATGAACAAAAATCCGAGACAACCTCTAAAAATTTCATCAAAAAACTAAGTGTATTAATATTGGCTGACTTCATAAATGCAGTTTGCAATGCAAAACTGCGAAGAAAATCGTTTATAAGGCAAAGTAATATTTTATGGAAACACTGCTTTGTAAAATAATGCGGTAACATTTTAGTGCATTTATGAACGCTTTATTTGACATAAACGTTTTGTTTCTTGAATAAAATTTCAAGTTTATTATTTTAAAGGCAGTTTTCGAATTGGATGGCAAGAGAAATAAAAACATCACGTTGATTAAAAATATTTTAAACAGAAGAAAGCATCGGCGTGTGGCGTTATTGAAAAGACAAGCTTCAAGAAGAAACATCCCTAAAACTTAAAATTTTTGTAAAACTATCGCAGATATGCAGGATGACGTGTTTTTTTCTCATTTTCGGATGAATAAAGTACATTTAAGGTAGTTATCGTCCAATGCCATAATTTTATATAATTAGGTTGTTGCGCTCAGCGTTGAATTTGCTGACTATGAATTAGCAATAGCACACAAATTTCTGCTTAGATTACACTTAAAACTTTGTTAGTGAGCAAGCAACAGCGCAGCGCACACTGTGTCCACTGCGGCAATAAATAAATTTGGGCCTGCTGATTTTTGCACAGATGGTTAAAAACTATCTAAAGGTCATGTGTGGAAAATTTCATGCAAATATCTTCATTGGTTTTCTGTCCCGAGCAGCGCAAAGTTGAAGTATGTAAGTCTCAAATGTGATAGTTTTCTATGTCATATTCAAAAGCTTGTTACTTATAAACTATAAACCGAATGTACCTTATAAGTATTTTTTCACTTAAAATAGGCATTAAGCATTATGTAAATTAAAAAAATAAATTGAAAAAAAAATTTCCTTTGACAATACCCAGCAAGCCATATGAGTCCGAAAAGAGTCTTTTCTGACACCTTTTTCGGAGCGTTAACGCTCTTTATGAGCCCAAAAAACAATCATAATTGCTCCGAAAACCTTCAGAAAATGGTCCGTCAGAAAGAGCTCTTTTTTGGCTCTAAAATAGCTCTTTTTTGGCTCTAAAATAGCTCTGAGATGTCAGAAAAGAGTCTTTTATGAGGGGTTTTTTGGGCTCTGTGTAATATTGTTTTGATCATTATTGTGTGGTACAGGTATGTTTTTTTTTTGTTCAAAGCACAAGTAACAGGAAAACAACGCTTTGGTACACACATAATTAAGTGGAATTTATGAGTCATACTGCGTGCCGACTCAGGACAGTAACAAGCAAATTTTGCTTTCGCTCCGAAAATGCTCCTTAGTTGGACTCTTTTCTGGGTATATTTTGAGCCAAAAAAATAAACATTTATGATTTTCCGTTAGACTTTTAGTTGTGTGCGAAGCATTGCGACACATGGAGTCCTATACCAAATTAAAGCTGAGAGTCTCAGCTAACAGACTAAAAAAACCTGCTCAAATTTGCGCGCCGCCGAAAAAACAATGAAAACTCAAAAAATTACAGTAGAAATGTGCGTTTTTTTACGCGTGTAAAAACAACTGCGCATTCCTTCTTTCTTTGCTACTCGTACACGTAACCGGTGCCAATTTGGGAGCGAGAAATACGAAAATTTCATTGCATGTGTGCTATATAGAAAAAACTTAAATTTAGAACGAAATTGAAGATTAAAAAATTAGATTATCACGAAGATGTGAAAAAGTTGTTAATAAATGAAATAGAGTGAAACTGACAAAATTGTTGTATTGGAGTTGTATGGGACGTTTGCGTAAAAGTGGGCGGATTAAGTTCATATTTTCAGGAGCTCATTCTACAATTATAATATTAATGTTTTATGAAAATTGAGTTGATATATTTAAAATAATGGAAGTTATAACACATTTTCTATTTAAGTTGTATGGGAGGTTAAAAAAAAAATTAAAATTCTTAAAAATTTAAAATAAATGTGTGCAAAATTTTATGAAGCTCCGCAACCTCCTTGATTTATGGCCATTAAATACACTACACGGCCACAGTGTGCAGCGCATCGCTAGCCAAACAAACCAAAAATAAAACTATTGACTGTAGCTTTACTATGTGATGTTATTTGTTGACACAGTCAGCCACAGCAATTTACTTTAAACATTTGCTGCTGCTTAAAACTTACAGTTTTTGCTTTTTAATACCCTACACCACAATAGTGGGGAGGGTATATTGGATTTGTGCTGATGTTTGTAACGCCCATAAATATTGGTCTAACACCCACCTTAAAGTATACCGATCGGCTCAGAAATACTTTCAGAAATATTGACACATCGTCTGCTTCTAGAATCTTGCTGCTCATTAACGCGATATTAAGAGTCGAATACTTCCCATCCTCATGGAAGAGGTCTATAATTATTATGATTCCCAAGCCAGGAAAAGATGCTAGCCAGGTTGCGTCGTACAGACCGATAAGCTTATTATCAATCCTATTGAAGCTTTTCACAAAAATATTCGACATCATCCCGGATCACCAGTTCAGATTCAGAGAGAAACATGGTACAATAGAACAAGTGCATAGAATTGTCACCCTAATTAGATCGGCGATTGAGAAAAAGCAATACTGCTGTTTATAGACATTTCCCAAGCATTTGACAAAGTTTGGCATGATGGGCTACTTATCAAAATAACACGAATGCTTCCTCAAAACACTCACAAGCTTCTGGAGAGCTATCTAATAGGCAAAACATTCATGGTAAGGTCGCAAGATAAATACTCCCCCCTCAAGAAAATTACTGCTGGTGTCCTCCAAGGCAGCATATTAGGACCGCTTCTATACATAATATACACAGCGGATATGCCAACAAACCTGAGCACGCATACCTCTACATTTGCAGACGACACAGCATTTATTAGCGTTAACCATGACCCAAAAGTCGCATCGCAAAATCTGCAGTCCCACATCAATGAACTAGAGGCCTGGCTAGAAAAATGAAGAATAAAGGTTAACCCGGCTAAATAAAAATAAATAACATCAATGTTCCGGTAGGAAACCATGTTAAGTACTTGGGACTTCATATAGAAAGACGCTTGACCTGATCTCGTCATATTGAAGCGAAAATAACGGCTATGAAACTTAAAGCAGCTCAACTACATTGGCTTCTCGGTCGAAACTAAAACTAGTCATTAGACAACACAATTCTCTTATACAAGTCCATCATAAAACCAATATGAACATATGGCATCCAATTATGGGGTACTGCATGCTCATCTAACATCCAAAAGCTTCAAAGAAGACAGTCTAGAATATTACGACAAATTGTCTGCGCCCCATGGTATATACGTAATGATATTATCCACAGATATCTCAACGTCCCCACTATCCAGGAGGAAATTAAAAAATATTCAACTAGCTACATCGATAAACTGATGGCCCACCCTAACTACCTCGCTCGGGGCTTGCTTCAGTTCTAAGGCCACCAGAGGCTAAAAAGAACCGATACTTTGAGCCTAAATTAAGTTCCATTAAATGGATTCTGCACCATTGAGAAAACATGTCTAAATCTTCCTGTAGAAGACGAATATCATTAGAATTTTCCAAGCTCTTAAAAATCTTGACATCATCTGCATACATTAGTACTTTAGATTGGAGGATGACATTGCGAAGATCATTTATAAAAAGTGTAAATAGAACAGGACCAAGGTGACTGCCCTAAGGTAATCCTGAAGTAACTTTAATAACGTTTGAAACAGCTTCTCTAAACTTTACTTATTGAGTTCTATTGGATAAGTAAGAACTCAACCATTTTAAAGCCGGAATGCTAAAACCCATTAGCGATAATTTTTGAAGTAAAATAACGTGGTTTCCTTTGTCAAATGCCTTACTAAAATCTGTGTATATTACGTCAGTTTGCAGTTTATTTACAAAACCATTATTTATTAAAGTAGTAAATTCAAGTAAGTTTGTTGTTGTAAAACGCAATTTGCAGAAACCATGTTGACGGGTAGACAATAAAGAGGATGTTTGATGCGATAGGATATCAGTAAGTATTTTCTCTAATAATCTAGGGATAACATTTAATTTAGCGATTCCACGGTAGTTTGATACTTCAATTTTACTTCCACTTTTAAACAAAACGATTTTTTCCATAATTGTGGCAAATAACAGAGTTCAATAGATTTGTTAAAAATTGCAGTTAGGGGACCACATAATGTTTCGGCACAGTTTTTGAGAAGACAAATGGGAATTCCATCCGGACCAGCGTGAAATAAGGATTTTAATGATTTAAGCTTTTATTTTGCAATTAAAAAGAATCCGGTTTATTTAAAGGAAAAAACCACCGTTTTTAAAAGGTAAAAACGTAGCAATATAATATATATATATATGTATGTATATAACATAATTATGCATCCACAACAAAGGTGAAGGGTATATAAGATCCAGACCCCATCCCATCCAGTGCCAGACGAAAATTGTTTGACCATTGTTTATTATACCCTCCACCGCCATAAATAATGAATGTAGGTATATAAGTTTGTCATTCCGTGTGTAACACTAATAAATATTCATATGAGACCCTAAAAGTAAATATATTTTTGATCCTTATGGAATTCTAGGTCCATTGAGCTATGTCCGTCTGTGTAAAACACTCTTACGTATATAAATATCGCTATCGACTCAAAACAGATCATTTACATATACACAAAAACCATACTACAGAAATTTGTGGATCTCGGTCCATATTTGACCGTATTCACCATATACGTACCACTTCCGAAAAACAAGTTAACCCTCAATAATGTCTAATAAATATCGATATTGAATCAACATTTTATACAGATCAGAAATTGTAATCCAGAAATCATACTAGTATCGGTTATACGGAAATTATGCTACTGAATTTTGTAGCTATCAGTCCATATTGGGCAATAGCTGCCGAATTAAGTCCAGTTCCGAGCATAACAACCAACCATACAACTCTTGTAAATAACGTTACTGAGATCGAATTCAATCAAAAGAAACATTACCATTTTTATACCTTGTTTCTTAACTTGTGGTGAATATGGGAAAATGTTTTTTTTTAATTTTATAAATTGTTAAATTACACTCAACATTTTAAACACAAACTCTGTATATTATGATGACAATTGGTATTTACATCAATTTTAAATGGTCAAAATTAGATAAAATTTCTAAACATTTGAAATAAGTTATGTTGTTCGTAAAATTGCCTTTCAAACAATATATAAAAGTTGAAAAAACACTGAATAAGAATATTCTAGTCGTATATCCAGTGTAGTTTTTGTACTTCTCATTATATTCAGGTGGAAGATATTTAAGATTCGGCATAGCCGATTATTGTACTCTCATGGGATTGAAGCTGATGGAAATCGGTCCATTATTTCACCTAGCCCCCATACAAATGTCCTCCCGAAATTGGGGTTTACCGGTCTTAAATCTTTGAATTATGCAAGTATGCAAACAAAATTTACCACAGATGAGTAGTAAATGAAGCACATCTACAAATTTCGTGAAGATCGGTTCATAATTAATCGTAGCTCCTATATAACGACCACTTCCAAAAATCACTTAAAAGTGTAGTGTAAGATGCAAAATATACGAAAACACATATTGTAAATAAAAACACCCTCGCGACACCTAGTAGCAATTTATTTATATAATGTCATTATGTTTCATTATAAGTAAATGTCATTTTACATTTCCTTTTTCTTTTTAAGCGTGAGCTCATCACGTGAGGTTGAAATAAAGAAAAACCTAATTAGTAAGAAACGTGACAAGTGTTTTATTTTAAAAAGTATATTGGTAAGCCCTCTTGGCAAATTATACATGGTGGCAGCGGTAAAACCGAATTTTTCTAAAATTAAAATTAGATAAAAAATTTTGATAATTATGGCCCCTACAGAAGACAAAAAGGAAAATGTTTTTGTCGCAAATGTCGCTCCTCCTGAGCCTTTTAATTTTTTACAACCAGAAAGGTGGACAAAGTGGCGTAAAAGATTTGAGCGGTACATAAATGTTTCCAGACAATCTACAAAGAATCCACAGGAACAAATTGATTTGTTGTTCTACATAATGGGTGACAAAAGTGAAGAAGTTTTACTGCAATTTGGTAATTCTCCAACAACTCTGGAAAGTACCTTAAATCTGTATGACAACTATTTCAACCCAAAGAAAAACGTTATCTTCGAACGATTCAAGTTCAACTCACGTGCTCAAAAGCAAGGAGAATCGATTGACAGTTTCATAATTGACCTGCATTCCTTAAAGATGATTTAATCCGCGATCGAATTGTGGTCTTCTGGAAATCATGAACATCTGAGTACATGATTGGATCAATTAGTAAACTGTTCGTTGGAAATATTGAAAAATCAGGTGTAGAATCATGGTTCATACAGTGTTTCGTATATGAGTTGCAAAATAAATTTAATTTTCTTATAGATCTTCTTGCATCCGTGAAAATTTAGTTCCAAAAAATCATAACTTAAATATATGTCAGACCACTACAAATTTAAAAGGACCCGATGGCAGCTCTTTAAAGGTTGTAGGTGTTTCTAAAATGACCCTGATTTACAAAGATAGGAAATTTTTTGATGATATTTACATAGTCAGTGGATTAGGTACTCCCATATTGGGGCGAAAGGCATTGGGTCAGTCCCATTGTAGTTGTTCCAAAACACAACAATGAAATTAGACTGTGCGTAGATTACACTCAATTAAATAAAGCAGTTATTAGACCATATTTTCCAATGCCAAGAATTGAACGTTCCTTAGCTGAAATTAGGAAAGCAAAAATATTTTCGAAAATTGATGCTAATGAGGGATTTTATCAAATAAAATTAACATCTGAAAGTCAATTGCTAACTTGTTTTATATGTCCATTTGGACGTTTTATTTTCAAAAGGCTGCCTTTTGGAATTTCGTGTGCGCCTGAATATTTTGTTTCAAAATTTAATAAGGTTCTAGATGGAATAGGAAACTGTATCTCACACATCGACGACATATTGATTTTCGGTAGAAATCGTGACGAACATGACAACGCACTAGAGAAAGTCTTGGAACATCTAAGCAGGGAAGGGATAATCATAAACAAAGAAAAGTCATGTTTTGGTGTGAACCGTGTTACTTATTTAGGTTACGTCCTCTCAGCAGAGGGTATTTCGGTTGACCCAGAACGTAGACGTATATAGTTAATTATCCCAAACCTGAAAATAAGACGGAAGTCCAAAGGTTTCTAGGTATGGTTAATTTTGTTGCTAATCGCTCACAAATATTGGAACCTATAAGTGTATTAACCGGTAAAACAGATTTTGTATGGGACGAATTTCAAGAGGAAGCTTTCACGGAAATTAAGAATAGTTTAACAAAAGCACCAATTTTAGCCTTCTATGACCCCTCAAAGAGAATAGTCATTAGTTCTGACGCATCGTGCTATGGTATTGGTGAATGTCTGTTTCAAATAGACAATCAGGGAAATAGACAAGTAGTATCGTATATATCCAGGACCCTGACGGAGACAGAGAAACACTACGCTCAAATTGAGCGGGAGGCACTAGGTATAACGTGGGCTGCGGAGAAACTAGCAGAATTATTTTTGGGGATTTTTGTGGTATTTGAAACGGATCATAAGCCGTTGGTTCAGATTTTACAATCTAAAAATTTAGACACTTTGACGCCTAGACTTCAGAGATTTAGAATGCGCCTCATGCGATATGACTACTCGGTGATATATATACCAGGAAAGGACCTCAAAATAGCAGATGCTCTATCGCGGAGTCCAATATCTACTAAAAACAATGAACCTCAAGAGCTGGAAATGGAGACTGAGGCTTTTGTTCATTTTATCGTTAAAAACTTTCCAGGTAGAGATAATTATTTAGCAAAGATTATCACAGCTCAGACAAGCGATAAAGTATGTCAACTATTGCGCCAATATTCAGTAGATGGTTGGCCATCTCGAGATAAATTATCAGATTTTATGGTACCATACTATCAACACCGATAGATATCTCATTTTCGGAAAATTTGTTATTGAAAGACTCTCGAATAATAATTCCCACAGATTTGCAAAAGGAAGTTCTTAATTATATACATGTTGGTCATCAGGGTATTACGAAATGTCGTAGATTGGCACAAACGTCAGTTTGGTGGTTAGGTCTTAGCATACAGTTAGAGGACTTAGTAAAGAATTCCCCAAAAAGTATAGAGGAACGAACTAACACAAGGGAAACATTCAAATCTGAGACCCTACCAACTCGACCAATGGAAAAAATAGGTTTGGATTTATTTAAGTGGAATAAATGGTATCTTATAATAACAGATTATTACTCTCGTTATTTTGAATTTTTTCCTTTAATCTCTATGTCCGAGGAAGATATAATTGAAAATGTGAAAAAATTTTTGCACGGTTTGGAATTTGTACTGTATGTAGAAGTGATAATGGTCCTCAGTTCCAATCAAAGTTTAAACAGTTTGCACATGAGTATAACTTCCAACATGGGACAAGTAGCCCTTATTATAGCCAATCAAATGGTGCTGCCGAATCGGCAGTTAAAGTGGCGAAACAATTGTTGAAAAAATGAAACGACATATACGATGGTCTATTCAATTATCGTTCGACCCCGTTAGCAAACGGATTTTCTCCCGCAGAATTAATGATGGGCCGAAAATTCAAATCATTGGTTCCGATGTTGCCCAGTGCATTAGAAACAGGTTATAATAACAAGGCAACTGGAAAAGAACTACTGGTTAAGAAGAAACAAATTGAGAATTATAATAAAAGACACGGTACTAAAGATCTTTCGGAACTAAAAACAGGAGATAGAGTATGGATAATTGATTTGCGAAAATGCGGAAAAATTTTGCGGAAATTGGATGAACCAAGATCATATTTGATGCAGGCAGATAGAATGAAGTATAGACGAAACAGAATTCATCGAATTCCTATATCAAGTACTAAAAATTTGTATGTTTCAGAAGAATTATATAACCCAGATGAAAATTTTATAATTGAAAATAATTATAATCCAAAGGACTTACAAACAATACAGAAGATTTATCTTCCGTGGAAAATGAAGGAATTGGTTCTTCAACACGCCCAGCTAGGCTACCAAAAACGCCCGCATGGGTGAACGATTATGTACTTGAATAATAGTTATACGCAAATGATAAAAATTTGTAAAAATTCTATATATGTATTATACTACAGGGTGGGCCAACTTGGACTGACTGATTTGAAATAATTTTGAAATTTTGGTAAAGTTATTGGTCCATATTTCTTCGAAAATGAGCTTAATGAACCACCGGACCATGTTGGAAAATTTTTTACGTCCGATAGTTCTCAATAATCGTAACATATGGTTCCAGCAAGATGGAGCTACAGCTCATACCGCAAGAGCCACAATGGCACTTCAGTCAGTCAAACTTACTCATCATTTAAATTAAATTATTAAGACAAAAAAAAATATGAATTAATAGTAACAAATTAAGATTAAAATTGTAATATTAATTAAAGTTTAAGATATTGATCTAAAAAAGGGGGATGTAGTGTAAGATGCAAAATATACGAAAACACATATTGTAAATAAAAATACCCTCGCGACACCTAGTAGCAATTTATTTATATAATGTCATTATGTTTCATTATAAGTAAATGTCATTTTACATTTCCTTTTTCTTTTTAAGCTTGAGCTCAACACGTGAGGTTGAAATAAAGAAAAACCTAATTAGTAAGAAACGTGACAAGTGTTTTATTTTGAAAAGTATATGGGTTAGCCCTCTTGGCAAATTATACAAAAAGAGCATAACTCTCTTAAAAATGTTGGTATAATATGACAGACGTTTATGATGATCAGTCCATAATTAGTCGTAGCTCCCATATAAGACCCACTTCCGAAAATCTCTTAAAAGAGCATAACTCTCTTAAAAATGTTGTTATCCGAATAAAATTGAACACAAATATCTTTTGTATATAGACATATAATAGGGTAGAAGTTTATGATGATCGGTTCATAATTAGTCGTAGCTCCCATATAAGAATCACTTCGAAAAACACTTTAAAGAGCATAACTCACTCAAAAATGTTGGTATCCAAAAAAAATTCGACACAAATAAGTTTCTTATATACAGAAATAATGCCACCTAATTTTGTAATGGCCGGTCCATAATTATTCGAAACTCCCATATAAGACCCTTTCCGTAATTCACTTTAACTTCCATAAATTTTTTAAAAGTATTTATATCGAGATAAAGTTGAACACATATAATATTTATATTCACAGAAATCATGACACTGAATTTTGGTCCAAAATAGGTGATATCTCCCATATAACGCCCATTTCTGAAAAACTGTTTTATATTTACATATACATACTAGGTGTAGGGTATTATAAGGTCGGGCTTGACCGACTATACTTTCCTACTTGTTTTTATTTAGCATGTTGCCGGCTAATGGGTTTGGGTGTAGTTCAAGTTTTTTTTTAGTATTTTCTCTACTGAGGCTGTTCCCCAGATCTGTATTCCATAACACCAATTATTTTTTATGATTGAGTTGTAAAGTAGGAGTTTACAATCTAAACTTAGCTTAGAGTTTCTGCCAATTAATTTCAATTTCGGGTTACTGAATTTTGCATCTATATGGGATTTCCATGTAAGGCAACGATCTAGGTGTATACCGAAATATTTAACTTCAGATTGTTGTGTTATTGCTTGATTATTGATATTAACAAGAGATTCTCTAAAACAAAAAAATTATAGCTGATGAATTCCATTTGCCTCGCTTAGATGACGTAATTAATCAAACAGATAGGACTAATTTTTTTTCAAGCTTGTACTTAGTTTCAGGCTTTCATCAAATCGAATTAGAAAAATAATCAGGGATATAACGTCCTTTTCGATGGAAAACGGTTTTTTCGATTTGAAGTATAAAATTAATGTATTCAAGACGGACAGAGAGTTCTGCTTCATCGTATTGCTCTAATTGGGCTGCTGATAAATTTGCATTTAAGTCTTGCAGCTGTTTCAAAACTACGACCACTTTCGAACGAAATGGCGCTAAATCCAATGATTTAACCGTTTGGTCACACGTTGCCATTTTTCCCAAACAAAGGCTGCGATTAATTCAATACTATAATTGAAAATTTACAGCAAATATGTTCAATGTTGTAAGCCTCTATTAGCTACAAATATTCGTCAATATCCGAATTGATATTGGCACACAAATAAAATATTGAATTTGATATTTCAACGCAATCAAAATATCCGAATTGATAGATCACGTCGGGGTCACCAATCTTTCGATCTTGCAATATTTTTTGCAAGATGATGCGAAATAAAAAGAAAAACAACGACAACAAATTTACTTTAAAACTTTATTGTCTGACTGTTAATCTACAACTGAATTTACAAAATTGAAAGGCAATATTAAAATTAAAGAAGTTTGGCAATAAATAATATGCGTACATAATTATAACAATTATACATACATACATGCATATACATAATCTATTCTTTTATAAGAGTATTATTATTACTTAGTAGAAGAGAGTTATTAATATGCACGATAGTGAGTATATGCATGTATGTATAAATATGTACAAAAATTTACAAACAAGAGCAACAAAGTAAAATAACCAAAATATGTACATATGTACATACAAATGTATGTTTCATTTAGAAAAAATGTTACGGTATTTTAAAAATAAAGAATTTTTGTAAATGCACCAAGGCCTCGGCTGCCTCCAACACATTTTTTCTTCTGTAGAACATTTTAGCACGTAAACAAATGAGTCTCTATAATATACTCGTCTGACTTACGTTAGTTACCTTGGTAATATTGAGTTGTTATATTGCATTATTGCCAAATTATTTAATTAGATATTTTGTTTAATTTTTTCCATGTTATTGTTCAATATTTTAATTTTTAGGGGCAACCCTAGTAACCAAAATAAAAACAGCTGTGTTTTATTTACAATACAAAAATAATTTATGTGAATTGAAATTGCTATGAATTTTTTAATTTTGTAATAAATTGAATGAAAAATGTTTAAACAACAGTTTATGCTGTTGAAATATACAAAATAATATATAAAATATTGTTTTGTGATGCACACAAGCACTTATTTATACTAAAGATGTGCACAGTTACAACTGTTTGTACAAGTTTGTGTGTGTTTACTGAAGTGAGTGCATATTGATGAGTGCTTTCGTGTTTCTGTTATAAGTTGGTATTGTTATTATTTGTATACAGTTGTGGTGTGGTGTGGTAAAGAGAGAATGAGAATAACATATTTGTTTTCCTATATTTCGCACAAGCAGATACTTGTAGATAAAGATGGAATACAACAAATAACTTATTGTATGATGCCAAGAAAAATTCGTGTGAATGTACATACATACTTATTAATGAAAATAAAGGAAATAAAGCAATTTACAAAGTGTTCTATTGCTTCATATTGGTTGTTTAACTAAACTTTTATGAGTCTCATAAAAATGTTGTTTTATTTTCAATATTAATATGTATATTATATGGGTTTCGCTTACTATTTTAAATCATTATTTTTCTGTAATTATTTATTATTTCTTGACGAAATATAAAAAAAAAATATATTTTTATAATTTTTGATATATTTTTAGTTAGGCTTGAGTTCATTAAATTTAATTTTCATTAAATTATTTTTACTGAAGAAAGGAATTACAAATTGAAAAAATGTTTATTAAAAATTTTTGATAATTTTTCTTGACTGGGATTCGAACCTGGGTTGTTGAATTTACATATGTTTCAAAAATTTTTAATAAACATTTTTTCAATTTGTAATTCCTTTCTTCAGTAAAAATAATTTAATAAAAATTAAATTTAATGAACTCAAGCCTAACTAAAAATATATCAAAAATTAAATATTAACAGTTAAACTAAGAATAATAAATAATATATATTTTTATATTTATTTCTCAATCCAATTTTGATGTTTGCACTTATATTATAATACAACAGGCTGTTCACAACAGTGCTATTTAGCTTAAAATAGTACTTTAGAATATGTTGTGAATTAGGTAAATATAATAACAATTATTTTAAAGCAACCGTTTTATTTATTCAGATAAACTTAACAATTTTCATTTCATTTAATTTTTCATTTATTTATTGTAATCGAAAAGCCTATGTAGGCCAAAAATGATTACATATTTAAAACATGATTTTAACACAAAGTATACATACATATGTATAATAAAACTAAAATCTTAATATTAAAAGTATTAAATTATTAAAATTATATTTACTTACACTTCTAAGCAAGAATAAGGAGTAATAAATTAGAGGTAACAAAAATAATTCAGTCTTTTTAACTTAAGTATACTACACTAGGTATTATATAAATAAAACTTCTATCCTTGAAGGACAAACAAAATAAAAATAAGAATTAAGTTAAAATAAATATTTTTTAATAATAATACTTATTAATATTTTAATAATATTACATTCAAGGAAGATACATATCGTTAGCTTATATATAGCAGACAATAATTTATAAAACCGTAATTTTTTTGTTAGTTTCGTGGTTTTAAGCTAATAATTAGTTTTTCGAATTTACATTCACGAATAAAATTTCATTAAATGATTTTCCATTAGATCTGAGTTTTGATCGTTTATCTGTTATTAGTGCCCGGGCAATGGAAAATATCCTTTCTGAAGGGGCGCTAGATGCTGGTATAGCGAATATTCGGCAGCTTAGTTTGTATAACATTGGAAATTCATCTTTTCTGTCATGCCACCATTTTAAAACATTGAAATCATTTGTTAGGGGTACATTAGTATTTTTATATTTACTTATTTCATTTGTAATTATGGACTGCTAGTTCTACTCCCTCTATTGGCTGTATATAATTTTCAAATAATGTATATATTTCTGATGAAGTCATTTCAATGTTTGGATTTGAAATAGTAATGTCATTTAAATAAGGAAGCAACAAAATTTTGCAGTTGCTTATTACATCTGTTTGTTCTTCTAAACTAAACTGAGTAAGTTGATTAGCTGGCGGAAATAAAAATATTGCTAATTTATGATAAATTGTGATCTTGCTGTCTACTAACGAAATTAAAGTGTCGTGTAATTTTTTTTTAAATTCTGATATAAAACTGGGTTCATCATTATTGGTGGTATTACATATGGCTTTTAATTTACGAACATGTGGATGAACTAAATGAATTGTTGGATAGGAACTAAATCTAAATGGTATTCTTTTATGATGTTATATTCATCAGTTAGATTTTTATCACTTAGTATTTTTTGAATATCAGCAAAGTTAGATTTTATAGATATTATGGTAAAATAAACTGTATTCCATCTTGTGGGTGTAAAGCTTTTTAATGATGTTGTTAAGTCGCAATTTAAACCAGATTTCTTAACAAATTTAACCAGTTTGGAAGATCTTGTTACGATTTCATCAATCTGTTCTGACGTTTTAATACAAGGTAGGAAATTTTAGAAAATTTTTCTGTCCATAGATCACATGTCCAATTTTTCGTATAAATAAGATCTCTGACTTAAGTTTTTCAAAGTTAATGGAATAACTATTCTCAACGTTTCTTTGTATTGTTGTTGGATGTGGCATTAAAGTTTCTATGTTAAGACTAGGTCCAAATTTATTACCTAGGGATAGCATTAACTTCGAATATTCTTTTAGTCCATTATCTTTTACTAAAGAGTAAGGACGAATGTCTCGAAGCACCCATTCGGTCATAACATCGGTACAAGTTTTTTTAGCCTCTTGGGTTGGTTCAATCACTTCATTTTCTTTTTCATTTTTTAATAATTCATAGCACTTGTGCTTATTTAAATTTGATTAAGCATTTTTATAATATTTGTATACATTTTTGCACATTCTGCATGCAACAAAATTAATTAGTTCAATATCATTTTCGTCTTTAATATATCCAAAACAATCCCATATCTTGCTTCGCCCTTTCTTTTCAATAATTTTGTATGTATTTGATAAAATCTTTTCTTTTATTTCACTGTTATTCATTTTAATACACGAATTTTATCAGTATTAATTTTTACATACAGCAACTAACAAAAGTTCACTTGTAAAATATATTATTTTCAGTATATTTTCAAAAATAAAAAAAAATTCGTGTCACGAAACTGTTTTCGATATACAATGTGCGAAACAAACGTTTATTCACTTTCAAAATCAAATTTGCACTGACCTCAATTTAAATACATATATCCCAAAGATCTGCATGAATGAAAAATGCATTTTAAAAACAATTTCTTGGAAGGCAAATTGATGAATATGAGTTGGTTTCTTATTTTATTTCGCAATAATTATCACGATGAATTTTTTTATAACCCATTCCAAAAACTGCATAGAAATATATCAATTCCTGTGAAAAATATTTCAAAAATGAATTTTCTTGGAAAATTGTTAAAAAAAAGGATATTTTTATTATGCGGTTTCTCGCGTTTTATTACCTGTAAGAAATTCACACGCTTATTACGAAATTTTTTTATTACTTTCGAAAAAAACAGGCAAAAAAAAACATAAAAATGAATTGTAAAATGGTATGTAAATATAGTGTACATAGGTACTATTCGAAAACCGCTACGAAGTTCCAAGAATGATAGAAAATAAAAAACTCTGTACCATTCAATAAACATTATTACCCTTATTCATAAAAAATTAACCCTCTAACCTGCAAGAGTGCCTCAAGGCACGCATTATAAAACATCAATAAACTCAAAAAGTAATAAATTTTTTGTTGTTAAATTTTAACGGTGACTTTAGTAACATATCTGTTGACATTTCTCTCGAAGGTTGAAATGCATTCTGACATTTCGTTTTTGTTCTGTCAGCTGTTTTGTGAGAGAAGTAATAATTTTAGCACGTGGAATTTTGTGTAAAATTTTTGTTTTTGCGGGTTAGAGGGTTAAAGTAGACTTTAAATGTACTTTAAGAAAATTTTGTATGAACATTTTGTCTAAAAGCACACTTCAAACCTACTTTATTTTTTATGAATACGGTATATTAAACATAATGAAAATAAAAATAAAATTCTAATAATAATTTTTAACATTGTAAAATATAAAATTTTTGAAAATAATCCTTTCCATCATGTGCCATGCGCATGATTTCCCGTTAGATGACGTCGTTTAACCCATGCAAAAGTTGCCTATTCCATGTACATAAGTATGTATATGTATGAAGTGATTTGACCAACATGAGCAGAAAATTAATTTTTGAATTTGGGATGGCGTAATCTTAATTCAATAATTCTTGTGAAATTCATATGCATAACAAATGCATTCACAAGTACACTTCTCAAAAATATCCAATGTATTAAAAAAGTCTCTTATTTTATTTTTATTGATATTTTAATAATTATTGATATTTATTTAGTCGGGCTCGAGTTCATTACATTTAATTTTCATTAAATTATTTTTACTGAAGGTAAAATTATTTTTTACTGAAGGTAAAAATAATTATTTAAGCTTTAAGTCTTTTTTTTCATATCAAAAAATAGTAACTTTATTTTTGATATTTCGCTACTTCTTTGTGTAGCATCTTCGGAAAAAGGTTTTAATATCAAAAATAAAGTTACTATTTTTTAATAAAAAAAGACCTAAAGCTTAAATAATTATTAAAATATTAATAAAAAACAAAAAAAGGTCAAATAAACTATAAGAAATAGTGTCTTATTTTCTCTTTTTCATAGAACATACATACCTACATATATATGTAAGTAAATAAAGAAAACAATACAAAACCTTACATACAAGAACGAATAAAGCCAACTCTTTCTTGTCTAGTGCCACACGAAAACAACATAACACAACAAATATTTAAAAATACTTATGGTTACAACAGATATTTGAAAGCAAAAAAAAAAATCTACAACATACTCAATGCAATACAATAAAGAACTGTTTTTGTTTTTTAGAGTTTGTGTGTATGCAAAAGCAAAACCATACAATATTGGTTACACACATTCTCTCATTTATATCCATAGTAACAGATATGTATATGGTATATTTGTTTTGACAATACAATAAGTTACACTCGTGCACGTCTTTAATACATATACATATACATATACATATACATATACATATACATATACATATACATATACATATACATATACATATACATATACATATACATATACATATACATATACATATACATATACATATACATATACATATACATATACATATACATATACATATACATATACATATACATATACATATACATATACATATACATATACATATACATATACATATACATATACATATACATATACATATACATATACATATACATATACATATACATATACATATACATATACATATACATATACATATACATATACATATACATATACATATACATATACATATACATATACATATACATATACATATACATATACATATACATATACATATACATATACATATACATATACATATACATATACATATACATATACATATACATATACATATACATATACATATACATATACATATACATATACATATACATATACATATACATATACATATACATATACATATACATATACATATACATATACATATACATATACATATACATATACATATACATATACATATACATATACATATACATATACATATACATATACATATACATATACATATACATATACATATACATATACATATACATATACATATACATATACATATACATATACATATACATATACATATACATATACATATACATATACATATACATATACATATACATATACATATACATATACATATACATATACATATACATATACATATACATATACATATACATATACATATACATATACATATACATATACATATACATATACATATACATATACATATACATATACATATACATATACATATACATATACATATACATATACATATACATATACATATACATATACATATACATATACATATACATATACATATACATATACATATACATATACATATACATATACATATACATATACATATACATATACATATACATATACATATACATATACATATACATATACATATACATATACATATACATATACATATACATATACATATACATATACATATACATATACATATACATATACATATACATATACATATACATATACATATACATATACATATACATATACATATACATATACATATACATATACATATACATATACATATACATATACATATACATATATACATATACATATACATATACATATACATATACATATACATATACATATACATATACATATACATATACATATACATATACATATACATATACATATACATATACATATACATATACATATACATATACATATACATATACATATACATATACATATACATATACATATACATATACATATACATATACATATACATATACATATACATATACATATACATATACATATACATATACATATACATATACATATACATATACATATACATATACATATACATATACATATACATATACATATACATATACATATACATATACATATACATATACATATACATATACATATACATATACATATACATATACATATACATATACATATACATATACATATACATATACATATACATATACATATACATATACATATACATATACATATACATATACATATACATATACATATACATATACATATACATATACATATACATATACATATACATATACATATACATATACATATACATATACATATACATATACATATACATATACATATACATATACATATACATATACATATACATATACATATACATATACATATACATATACATATACATATACATATACATATACATATACATATACATATACATATACATATACATATACATATACATATACATATACATATACATATACATATACATATACATATACATATACATATACATATACATATACATATACATATACATATACATATACATATACATATACATATACATATACATATACATATACATATACATATACATATACATATACATATACATATACATATACATATACATATACATATACATATACATATACATATACATATACATATACATATACATATACATATACATATACATATACATATACATATACATATACATATACATATACATATACATATACATATACATATACATATACATATACATATACATATACATATACATATACATATACATATACATATACATATACATATACATATACATATACATATACATATACATATACATATACATATACATATACATATACATATACATATACATATACATATACATATACATATACATATACATATACATATACATATACATATACATATACATATACATATACATATACATATACATATACATATACATATACATATACATATACATATACATATACATATACATATACATATACATATACATATACATATACATATACATATACATATACATATACATATACATATACATATACATATACATATACATATACATATACATATACATATACATATACATATACATATACATATACATATACATATACATATACATATACATATACATATACATATACATATACATATACATATACATATACATATACATATACATATACATATACATATACATATACATATACATATACATATACATATACATATACATATACATATACATATACATATACATATACATATACATATACATATACATATACATATACATATACATATACATATACATATACATATACATATACATATACATATACATATACATATACATATACATATACATATACATATACATATACATATACATATACATATACATATACATATACATATACATATACATATACATATACATATACATATACATATACATATACATATACATATACATATACATATACATATACATATACATATACATATACATATACATATACATATACATATACATATACATATACATATACATATACATATACATATACATATACATATACATATACATATACATATACATATACATATACATATACATATACATATACATATACATATACATATACATATACATATACATATACATATACATATACATATACATATACATATACATATACATATACATATACATATACATATACATATACATATACATATACATATACATATACATATACATATACATATACATATACATATACATATACATATACATATACATATACATATACATATACATATACATATACATATACATATACATATACATATACATATACATATACATATACATATACATATACATATACATATACATATACATATACATA